>JAQGAT010001927.1:0-10734 GCA_034687845.1 Pantelozetes paolii | reverse complement strand
TGTATAAATGAATGGCTAAAGACAGTACTATCTGTGCCAACAGTCCTAACAGTGCTCTCATTTTCATTACTAATCTTCTTAATCCCTAATTTAAACATTGAATGAAAATAAAAGTTTAATATTTTGTTAATTCAGTTATTAATAGCCTTTCGTTGGTCTGAGCTTTCATTCAATTGACAAACAATTGATATTTTATATAAAATATATGAATTATTTACAAAACTATTCACAACTTTGTTAACATTGTTTCACTTGATTTGCATTCAACTACTCTTCTGTTGTTTTCATTAATGTTTTGATTATTTAATTACTTTTTAGATAACAAATAGTATTCAAAAATAATTTAAAGAATGTTTTTTAGGAAAGTTTTTATCAAAAGTCTAAAAGTACTTAAGATTTGCATAATTTAAACAAAAATAAATCGTGTTTTGCATAACAGATAAGAAAATAATGTCAATAATTGGTAATAATTTTAAAGTAATTAACCACATCCAGGGATAATCAAGTGTACAGACATGAAAAAAATATAATAGCATTAAAAATGTATCAAATATTTCTGATTGTATGAAAACGTTTGAAATTTTTATCATTTTCAAAGTTTTCTACTTTTTATTGAGTTATCAAATGTTTAGATAAAAAGTTAGAAATGACTTCAATATTCAAAAATCAAAACCAGTAATAAGTAATACATTGAGTGTTGCGATCAAAACTACAAAAAAATTAAAAAAGTGATAAAAACTATATTCAATGTCAAGAGCTCTGGATATTGAGGTTTAACTCAATATTAATAGTGACTTAACTTTCATTTTATAGTCATTTCATAATTTTGTTTCAAATTCAAAGTCTGTTTTCATTAATAAACACAAAATTATTAAACTTTATTTGAAGTGTTTTTCACTGATTTCAAGTCATTTAAAGTGAGTTTTACAACAAATTTTTATTTAATTTATAAACCATTGAGTGTTTAATACAGTGAGAATAGTATGCAATTTATATGTCGTCTAAACTAACCTTGTTCACCGATTTCTGTATCGTTGTAATAGCATAACTAAAATGTAATATTATTTTTGCAGTTTTCAAACTGACTATCAATTTGTTGACTAAAACAATGCTAAACGAGTTCTCAGAGGAAGAGCTGGTCTTTACGATAGATTTGTCTAACCTTTCATCAAAAGAGCAGAAATTTGAAGATGAATTGACAATAATATCGGCACAGGTATGCGATTTATACCGGAATACAATGTTAGCGTTTATGAAGTCAGTGCCTCACATAACTCCCACTCAATTTGAACTGAAAATAAGGCACCAGAAGATCAAACAATCATTACTTAAGCAATTGAAACTAATTAATAAATCTCAATATAACGGTGCCGTCAATAGGCTTATCGAAAGATGTGATACAGACTTAGAGGTTATGTTTGAACAGTTAGCCAACGATAATAGTGTTGAGTATAAGAAATGTCAATTAGGTTTCACTATTGGTTGGAAGTGTTGTATAAATAAACCGAAGAATACTTTTGTTGAAATTGACGACCGATTCTGACTATTGTTTTGCTTTCATATTCAAACAGTTTTTTGTATTAAATATTTGTTGATATTATTAAATGATATCTATTTTTGCATTCATTTAAAGACAATAAGATTTGTTATAAATTATAATATATTAAAACTCAATCCCTGTTTTGTATTAATAATAAAATTTTGTAAAAACATAATTCAAAATTCAAACCAAATTTTCTTTACGTTTAGAAACATTCAAATAAATAATTTCAAGACATAGGGTACGGTGCAGACACCAGGGTCGGCATTATTGATAATGAAACTAAATCATTGATAAGTTTTTTAATGTTGTGTACACTTGAGTTTAGACACAGAGTTAAGAGAGAAATGATAATTATTTCAATGATAATGAAAGTGTGTTTTCCGTTATATTTGATAATTTATAAATAAATTCTGTAATCAAGTCAAAAGTTCATGAATTAGATCAAAGGTTTATGAGATAACTGGCCGATAGATGAGTCAATATAATATTGATTTGAAATATACTTTATCTATTTCTGTGATAAATGTTTTATTCATTACAAGAGATAATATAAAGAATTTATATATTTCTCAGCAGAATATCTATACTTACATGAAGTCATCTAACCTTGGTTATAATTGCTAATATCGATTATGTTGATGTTGTTTACATAAAATTGTCGCTAGGATTATAAATAGCGTTTTATAAACAAGGTTAAATTTCAATTTAATGTATTGAATAAATAATTTATAATAATTAATAAATTGAAAAAATATATCAAATATTATATTCATTTTGAATAACTTCCAGCAATTCTGTTATCAGTTAGATCTTATCAATTAACCAGGCATAACTAAATCACTTACACTAATTGCAAATAAAAAGTTACCTATTTTTAGAATTAATTGTTTGTTGGAAGTATAAAATGTAATTGAGCAATTATTTTGCAGACGAAAAAGATTTTTCGCTTATCAAGGATAATTAATTCTAGCACAAACTTTTGTACCAGTTCACTTATTTGGCAATACTATAAAAATCTACCCCTAATTGCAGAGACACTTATCAAACCATCTTTGGCTCAATAATTAAAAATTTCAAGGATTTCTTCAGTCATCACATGATTTTAAAAATGCATTTCATATCAAATATTTTATAACTTATTACAAAAAAGTATTAATAATTTTGTTGTGAAATGTTTCTCAGGTTTACTAAAGGTTTCATTAAATAGTAATGCAATGAATAAATATACTGTCCATTCATTTGGTGGAAATTAGTTGAAGGTTAAGGTGGAAAATTAAATTTAAAATTTACCCCTGTATCTTTGCATTAATTAATTTATCAGAATTTTATCAGGTTTTAAAACACCAGACACAGTTTAATAATTTATCGTAATCTAATTTATGTGTATTCAATCACCCCTTATCTTATCTGTTTTCATAATTCTTATCTTGCATAATTTACTTATATAAACAGTGGTTAAATGAGATTTTGAAATATATTTTCAAATAAATTTTGAATGAACAGGGTTTGACGTTTGACTGACCTGAATGACCTGACTCTTTCATTATTTACTAATTTATTCATAATTTCCCAAATTACTATTAAATTCAATATTCCGGGTCACGTCTGCACTAAATGCATAAATTAGTTGATTATTATCTGATCAACAAATATATTGTCGATTAAATAACAATTGACTGAAACTATGAAATCATTTCTAATTTAAAGCAAACTTTTAATAGTTTTCTAATGAATTGATTTCAAACTCAAAACAAAAGAATATAAGAAAAATTCATAAAAATATTCATTTCGTGTGTATTAGTCATCAAATGCTTTGAAAAATCCAAACAAATAGATGTTTTCATTAATTATTCAGATGACTGTCCTTCAGATGGTAATAAAATTCAGAAAAGGGGCTGAATTCTTGCCACCCTTTCCTTATTTTATAATAATATTCTAGAAATATTCATGTTTTACAATATAAGAATTACCAAGGTCTGGATATAAATAGAAATAAACATTAAGCTTATATAAAAATATTATATCAAAATACTACACATGTATTGACTTTTATTATCGCCCCTTAAAATCAAACCTAGATGACCCTATTATTGAAAGCAGATTAGTAATTAGATAAAACACTAATTATACTCTGAGTCCTTTTGTTTTAATGAATACTCTATACAATTCAAAATAATTATAATTTTATGGGAGAATAATATTTAATATATTTAATCCCCTGTTGGCCTGTCGTCTACGCCCTTAACGTCAGGAAATTAGATGAAAGCAATTGTGCAGTGAATAAAAAAATAGATTTTAATAACCCTTTTGTTATGAATTCATAAAATCGTATTAAAAAAGACTCAAAAATAATCAGTTATTTTTGAAAATTCAAATTTAACTTAATTTAATCATCGCTTCAATTGCTTTCAATTTAAGTATTGTCTGAAAACCCAAACAATAAATATAAAACCTTTTTTGTCTACTCATTGAAAGTCTCTTTCGCAGCACTGATCATGAATTTTCATGATTTCATCTGAAACATGTGAAACAAAGGGAAAAATTCATGTCTCAGAGGATGGGTATACTGTAGTTGTGTTGTCTATGCCTTTCAGTTAACCTTCAATTATATTCAGTTTAAAAATATAATCATAAAAATTGGGCAAAAATTTCATAATAAAGAGACAAATAAACAATAATTCAAAAACTAATAGAGAAGTAAATGGTTTGCTATCATTAAGACTCCGATCATTTCATTCCGACATTTATTGATCGATACTTTTGCTGTATTTTATGTCCAAATAAATGAAATATAAATTATTTTGTTTTGATGTTTGTTTTGTTCATCAGTTTTGATGATAAATAATTTTGTCCCAAAAAAATAGGAGAAATATTTTTATCGTTTTTTCCGTTTATAATAGGAATAAAAATACTTCAATACAATTGTGATTATAATTTGAGTCCAAATACAGTAATGTTTTCAAACATTATTTCAATCATTGTTTGAATTAATAATAATGTTTTCAAACAATTTTTGTTTTGAAAAATCCCTTCAAAAATAGGAAATACTTTGAAATGAATTTTGAATTCAAAACAAGTTTTACAAAATAAATAAAAATAAAATCACTTTTAATCTAAAAATAAAATATATTTCGACAAAACTGATGAAAAACTTCTGTTATCTTAAGATATCATTTGATATTTAACTTAGATATGAACGGAAAATGAAATTGTTTTAATGAAAATCCATTATAAAATGTGAAATCATTAATCAATGTCTGGATCGGAGCCCAGACCTACCCAATCAATGGTGGGATACTGTTTGCAACTTTTCTAACTGTGCTTTTCTGCGCACGAATATTTCAATTCTATTGCAGAATCAGAATCGGCAAAATATACAGGGTGACACTTTTGAACAATTTTATAAAAACAGATAAAAATTGATAAAAATTAATAAAAAATATTAAAAATCGTTAAAATGTGTTAACTACTTACAACATATCAATAATTACTGATTTAATCAAAATTAATATTCCAAATTGGACAAGGTTATTTAAGATAATCTATCAAGAATTAATAAACTATCAATCAAATTAAAATTAATTATATTAAATAAAATTGAATTATCAAGTAAAATTCGGTTTGTATATTCATAATAAATTTTATTGTAATTTTAAAATTATATAAAAGATCATGTTCATTTAATTAAATTATAATTAAAATGGATATTGATTGATAAACTAGCATGGTAATAATCTAAAGTAATAAGATCAATATAACTTCTATTTTAAATTATTACAAAATAAGTTAAAAATATTTTAAAAATTTATTTAAGCTAGTTAATTTGATAAACAAACAAATCTAAAAATGTGCGCATATATTTGTGACACACTGTACATGATGTCTGTCATAGCTATTAGTGTCTGTGCACTAAACCGTTTGAAACCTTGGCTTCTATTTGATTCGCATAAGACTTTCATTTAGAGAGTGAGAGGTCTTTTTGATAACAAAAAAGTAAAGTTTTGAAGAATTTATAATTAAAAATATGAATAAAATTGTTTTACTGTTTGAAATATTATTGTCCCTGATACTATTTGTATCACATGAGTCCCAGGCTCTCGATCTTTTAGGAGATGCCGGCAATTTGGCCAGTTTTGGACAGTGCGGCATCTCTGTCAAGGATAATGAAAAGTTTAAAAGTTGTCAGGGTAATTGGGCTGATAATTGGAAAATGGATACCAACTTAAAGAAGCAAGGTTGTTGTAAAACAATGAAGTTCTGGAACTGTGCCCTGGATACTGCTAAAGAGGTTTGCAGCGAATCCGATGCCAAACGCATTGAAGACGGCGGACAGACAGCTATGACTACGACGGAGAGCCAGTGCAAAGAGTTCAGAGATGACCCGTCACAGTGTGGAACAAATGCAATCCTACCCGTGCTGTCAATAATTGTGATCTCAATTCTGGCCGTCATTAGAGTCGCCTAAAAATTGTTTGTTAAGTCAACTCAAAAAAAATTATTATTTAATCGATAATTGTTTTCAAATGTTATGAAAAATATAACACTTTTTACTAATCTTTAGAGAATTTGATGAAATGTTATTTCATTTATAAAATAATCATTTCAATAGTTTAGTGATTATTCAAAAGTAAAAATAACCAAGATAACCAAGTGCTCTCTATGTAATGAACATTATTGCCTCTGGTCTCAAATAATTGCAGAAATATTCTGGTTATTTGAGACTTTATTATAACTTGGTAATTTTGTATGCTGCTTTGTAAAATATAATGCCTTGATCAATTGTGAGCTGAATTTTAAACAATTTTATTGAAATATAAAATTAATATCTTTTAAAAATTGTATTTAATTTATGAAAAGTTTTTTTCTAAAAATATAATAAATTGTTTTATTTATAGCACAAAAACCCCTTATTTTTGTCATTAATTAAGCATTTAATTCACATTATATTAACACAAACTCTCATTAAGACAACTGTTTTCTCACATTTTCTTTCTTATAATTGTTTTTCTGTTTGAGATTTTCAATAATAATTTTAGTTGTAATGAAAATGTCATTAAAAATATTGTATTCATTTCTTCACCAAAACTATTGTTGAAATAAACTTTTTATTTTACGATCACTTTTATCACTGAATTTCATTTGTTTATTGATTTTTCATTCAATATTTGACATAATTTTATTGTTTGTTCAATGAATTCAATAATTTGGACATAAATTTCGCTAATGGTCTACAAAATAGTGAATTATTTATCTAAAAAACTCATTGTTTTATGCATTTATTCATAGATTGACAAAATTGTATTCATATTTATCATTACTTTTATCTAAATGTTTGTCAGATTTTCAAGATTTCAAGATTTTAATGAGTTATTGATTTATTGACTAATTGTTTATTATTTAATATTTTTATGAAAACCCTATAATTAGTTTTGAGTATTAATAAAAGCAATTATACCCCTGAGGGTAAGGGAAAGTGAAAATACCACAGTATATCAAAAATCAGTTTATGATTATGTAAAACACAAAATAACTTAAACAAAGAGTGAAAATAGATTTTGAAAACCCCTTATAAGTGAAGTATTGATTAAACCTTTTTTATAGACTTCCTACTTATTTAATGATCTTGGTACATTAATTTATTGAAAAAATATTCTGGTAATGATTATGAAAATAATGGCATTTAATATACAATACGTCTAAAAATAGTTTTTATTGAGTTTTAGCATGAGTTTGAAACATTGAAAAACAATTTGAATCACAATCTAATTAAAAGCCAGAATATTTCAAATCAGTAATAAATCTATCCTGCTCATTAATAAAGTTCTCATAACTATCAAGATGAATTATTTAAATAAACTTAATTAAAATGCTTAAATTGTTTCTCATATATTAAAAACGATAATTAAATGTATTTTTATTGTTTGCTCTGTTCAGTGAATTCAATAAACAATTGTCTCTCAAATGAATTCAAAACTATTGAATCAATTTTAGTGTACATACAGTCGTTATATTGATATTAATTTGAAAGTATTTTTTAAATCAATACATATTAGAAATATATACTTTTCCATCAATCAATATCCCTTTACATGAGGGCACAGGGCATATTGAATAATACTATAATTATCTAACTTTCAATCACTAGACCGGACATGAAATTAATTTCAGTTATCGATTGAATTACAAAAATAGTTATTTATTTGTTTAGAAAGTGTAAACAATAAACAAATATAATTAAAACTATACATTAATTGTTTTAATTTTATGTTTATAACCCTTACAGTAATAAAACCTAACTGTACCCTCTATTTATCAATTCACACCCCTTTTGTAATAAACTAATGATTTTTTATTAATATTTATTTTTCAATTCAATTGTGAAAACAAATTCAAGAAAAAGCAAATAAACAGAAAATTATTGAAATGAAAAAATTCACATAAATTTTGAGTGCAATTCATATTTTTGTTAACAAAACACACAATAGTTGTTTCAAAAACTATTATTTATAATAAATTGCATAAAAAATGCATTTCATAATAAAAATATCTTTTATTGAATCTAAACATGAATTTCTAGTTTTGAATAAATTATTAGTATTTGAAGAATAAGTTAATGAAAATTCAGTTTTAATATAAAAGTTGTATTCAATGAATGAATATTTAATAATGTTTTGTTGAAATCATTCAAAATTTATGAATCATATCTCAAAATGACATTCATTTCAATCATTTATCTCTTATTTAGTTTCACATTAGTAGACAATTGATTAAATATTTAGCAATTAATTGTTGGTTTGATTTGCAATTAATTGAAACAATTTTCTTATTAATTATTAATGTTTCAAATAATAGCTAAAAATTAAATTATATTTATGTTTAAATTTATTAATGCACTTTTTTTTAAATGTCCATGTTCAAGGGGTCAATAAGGGGTAACAAAATACACAAATACTAAAATATTATGTTTTTAATTAAAATTGATTTTTAATTTATTTATAAATTGTTAACTAATAATGAGTTTATGAATCATTTTAATAAAATACCTTGATACAAGTTATATTTATGACTTATATAAAAGTGATTGGGTGTCCTGGGGTACCAGGAGTGTAATTATATCAAAATACAGTAATCAACACAATTACAAAAATGTGAATAAAACGATACAGGTACACATTTGAGATCATATAGAGTATGTGTTTTAAATAAACATTTGTATTAACTATTGTTATAATAAACAAATAAATGATTGGCACCTGAATTGGTTAACACATGATTAGAGAGGGAACAAATCTATTTCTGAGAGCACTGGTATCCAAATCCCGAGATTTTGGTTTTGAAATGTTTGTATGCATTGAGTTTTCACTCTTTGGTAGTCATGTGAAGATGTCTTTCTGTCTCTATATAGGACGGGTTGTATGTATTGTTGACCAAAAGGACAGTTGGGAAGTGTTGGCGTATTTCTATCCAACAGTGAACAGAATCGGGAAAAGAGTGACCGTTTGGCTAAACGTGAGATCCGGGCAAACGTGAAAATATTCTGGATGTGAATGAGTCCGCTTTCTGTGGATATCACCTCTGGTTTGTCGTCTCCTTTAACCCAATTGATGGCATATTTTGAAGTTTTTTTCAACTGTTTGAACACAAATTCAATTCATATTGTATTTATGTTAACAATATATTTGAGGACAGGTGTCATAGAAATAAGAAAATGTATGCAAATATTGGTTTAAATATCACTAAAACCTGTGATTTATAAATTACCTGTCTCTTTATTTCTTCCTTGAGCTGACATTTAGCGACTTTACACTTATTGTGTTTGAAATGTTCCGGCAATTCATTCAATGAATTTGAATCAAAGTTAAGGTTAAGTCTTCCGTGAAGTCCACGAATCAGGTGCTCATAATTGAATATTGAGGCCAATACTACCGACTCCAGGTATATGGGCTCCAGTATGTGACTCAATAGAGCGCCCTATTGTTTGGACAGTTAGATAAGTCTACTAAATGACTGATTTGAATCAAACAGACGGACCTGTAATCCAACGACATTCCAAACGGCAATCTTATCGGAACAGGACATAAATCGATACCTTCGTTGTCCTTGAAGTATAGTATTCAAGGTCAGAATAGTTCCTCCCCCGCCCTCTACCTTAACCCTCAGTAAACCTCTTGTGTTTCGGATGAAATTTGTTTTGCCTTCCTATCAATTGTACGACAAATACCTGCAATCATTGAAATACTGGTCAAACCCTAACCTCTTCTTGAAGAGTGAATACACGTGAGTCACCGCAGGGGGCAGTGCTTATGAATAGATTCACTTTAATGTGGGCTTTCATTCTGAACCCATACCCGTCCGGCCGTCTCTCCAAAACAAAGTCCGGATTATCTTCAAAGTTATTATCAATTAATTTCTCGATTTGTGAGTATATATAGTGAATGAACGCACGTCTGGCCAACACCTCTGCGTGACAGTCGTGAAGTGTGCAGCCATTCATTGAAAGACTGTCCCCTTTCACACACTTAGTGCCAGAAGTGATGCAAACGATTTCAATGAAGTCTACGTTTGTTTCATCGGTTAATACAATCGCCGAAAGAACTGACCATTTCTTGATGTCAACCAATTCCTCCCAAATTTTTGCGCATTTGGTCAGCACTTCATTGCCGATCCTATTAGCGATGTCTTGTTTGAGATACAGGGGCTCCTGTGGTAACGGCATTAGTGATTCAGGGTTTCCGGTATTATTCGTATTTATTGAAAAGTTTGAAATAAGGATACATTTGAAGTAAGGCTTTGGCCGCGACTTATATACCGTATCTTTTGGTCAACTGATTGTTTAATATCTGACAAATTCTTCTCACAATTGAGTCAAGTGTTCACAAACGCAGAGATATTTATATGAAAAGCAAACGGTTTTGTATTACAACTGCACCAAAATATTTACAACATTTAAACTCAAACCCCTGGGTTTGGGTTAGAATTACATTTCACATTCAAAAGTGGTTTAAGAATGGATTCAAAGTTCATAATCTATGCATATATTCCTACTTTTTGTCTAAATTTTCATGTCTTTCAATATTAACTAACTTTGCATTCAATCCTAACTTAAGATACAATTGAGAGGTTCAATTCAAAAACGAGTTATCTCTGAACATATGTTTATGCAATAAAAGGGCCCAAAATATACACAAATA
>JAQGAT010001926.1:0-10734 GCA_034687845.1 Pantelozetes paolii | reverse complement strand
ACCTTACAGAACAGTCCTCACTTTATCCAAATAAACGAGTAATAACTGTCGTCCCTGAGATTAACTTATTATTACCGAAAATAAAGTCATTGAAATTATCAAATTATTTAGAATTTACAGAAAATCAAAACACAATCTGTGTAAACCCTGACTATATTGGTACAATAGAAACCTTTAAAGCATCATTGGGAATTATTACTCAAAATTCTTCAAAAACACCACAAACTTCAACTCATGCTCCAATAATAAATCAAGCTTCATCACAATCAAATTCAAATTCTCTGCACAAACAAACTCCTCTTCAGTCAAATCAAATTAGTCCACCATTTCAAACACCTGACAGCAAAGAAGACTCAAGCACAGAAATGACCGGTATGCCAGGTATATTTATAATACCGCAAACAAACCAACAAATCGACAAAAATGACGAAGACCAACAATTAACGGGACAACCACAAGGAATTATAATTCCATTCTCTAAGTCAATAAAGAATAAACAACCAAACCCATCGCCTCCAATAATTAAAGAAAAAACAGGTGAAAACGAAAAAGGAACACAGCAACAAAATTCAAATCAACAGGGAATCGTTTTCGGAGAAATAAAAACCTACAAGCCAGCAACAGATATATTTAAAAATGAGACATTTATAAGAAATACTGGAGCATTTGGACTCCATTTCGTACATACTGGTCGCGCAATTATTTTCACTGATTTTTGGCTACAATTTGTAAAAGTAGAATTACCCGCTTTTACAAAAACAACGAGAAAAGATTTAGCAATCAAATTGAATGATGAATGTAAAAGTTTTATCACTCAATCTGCAATATCTCTGGAATTATTGACCCCGGTCGCAGCAAATAACGAAAGAAAATACGGTGAAATTATGGCAAATTGCGAAGAAATTATGTTAACCTATAACGAATCTATAAACGAAATCGAAACCATTTTAACCAAAAGATTTCAACAATTTAAACGCATAAACTACAGACGTAAACGCGATTTTGGTTTATCCGCAGTATTAATAACCGCGGGCGTGGCGGCAGTCGGTGGTCTCATTTCAGGCTATTTTTTCGGTAAAGGTAACGACGACTACGAAGATCAAATTAATAGATTAAGTGAATCAATCGCAAGAACCGATAGAAAAACTGAAATACTGACCAGCGCCATGATATCATTAGCTCAAGTTACAGATACTCGTATTGAGGAATTGAATAATCGTATTAAACTAGTTGCCGAGACAACAAAACATCAACTTAATCGTATAACGACTTATATGTCAGAAAAATTTAAACAAACCACTCGAGAAATCAAGAAACTACAATTAAGAGGAGAAATACGCGCTTATATGAACAGAGCAATAGATAGACTACAAAATATATTACTTCTACAATTAGATGAAATGTCTTACCTGGATCAAGTATTTATAACATTACGACGAGGTCACTTGCCAAGACGACTATACGACCCAATTAAATTAAATAACTTCCTGGATACAATTGACACCGTACTTTCTGGAAGATACAAAGTGGCATTGAATAAGGAAGACAGAATTTTATTTTACAACTTCCCCTTAGTTTCACATCTTGTCAGAAAAGAGGTTATTAACGGCATAGAAAAGAACTTTTTATACATAAAAATTAAAATCCCTCTCAAGAGATCAAGGTCACAAAACCAATATTATATCATAACTCCCAACAACTCTCCTTTCCCCTGTAGGAATGAACAATGTTATCAAGACAGACAAAAGGGAAAAGATTTATTATCATTCAATCTTCAAAAGAATAACTGGTTAATGAATATAAGAAGTGGTGAAATCGATGGAGAAATAGACCCAAACCATTTAAGTTGTTATGATACTGCCGATGAGAAATTATGCTTCACGTATCAACCAGAACTTGTACACTCACCATCACTTTGTACTAAATCTATAATAGCCTGGAATACAACCGAAATACTAACTTATTGTAACTTCGAAACTCGATACCGTCAAGACTACAAAGCCTTAAGATTAAACAACCACCAATTTATACTACACAAATCATTAATACCAAGCTATATGCAAAGGTGTGAAAAAGAATCTGATAAGGAAGTTACAGTAACTGGATGGTCTCAAATAGTTAGTGTAAAAAAGGGCTGTAATATCTATATACCTGCGACGAAGCAGACATTAGAGGGCCCTCTCTCCGGAAACTTCACCTCGTCCGAGAACATGACTAATTACAGTTTTCATCACACACTTATTGACCAACTAACTAATAAATTAGAAATGGATAACCTAAACAATTCAATCCCTTATATCGAACAATCATTTCAAAATAACACCCAAATCAACGAGTCATTATTTGACGAATTATTAATCAAATTAAACGATGACAAAATATCAAATTTGACCAAAATATCAGTGCAAATAACAAAAGAGATGTCCAGACATATAGCAAATCTAGAAAATAGATTTCTCCTGTTCGATTCAAAATCTACATTTTGGAGGATCTCCTCCGTCATTGCAGATTTTTTGCACCTGTTCTCTAGTATAATAATATTATTTGGTTTTGTCAGTTACAGCCGTTATATGGGGTTTTTTGTAACCTCTGTAGTTATAATCCACTCACGATCAGTCCTTGCTTTCACTGACTATTTTCCCTCTGAAGTAATACACCAAACTTCTTCTTACGCAAATGGTGCATTTATGATAATTTTTATTATACTTTTTATTCTTTATCTAAAATGTAATTATTTCCGCACTACACGTGTGGGAACATACTATGGTAATTGTTACACTAAAGGCGAACACAGCCCCTACAACTTACACATACACCTTAGACATTACGTTAACTATTTCACATATAAATTACAAGAAAGCATATACATTCGACTACCTCTTCGTGGTGTTGACGATAATGTTGTTGATTTAAGAATCTCAAATCAAAAAACGATCTGGATCACCAAAGACAATGAGCTTCTACTTGCAGACCAAGTGGACACTTATGGTTTAAACAATAAACACCAAAAAATCTTTTCAAAAGTCTTTTCGATCCGTGTCCCTTTTACTAACATTCAATGGGAAAGTACAGCGCCAGATTTCATAAAACACAATCAAAATTGCAACAGTGCTACTTTGACAATAGTTAAAAGACAGCACACAATTTCATTTCGAGAATAATGATACTGCTTCTATATTATTGTAGTCCGCTAAAGCAATAGTAATTAAATATTTAAATTTCTAGATGCAAAATCAACCATCAACTTCTGTCGACAATCTGTCTACCATCAGCGCAGTGCACGCCAGGAGAGAGGATGAATCGTTAATCGATGCTGAAATATCGAAATTTATGCTTAAAAATCATGAACAAACTAAACATTTTGAACAGCCAAAAGCCAACCAAAAACAAGGCACCCCAAACCGTTGCAACACACCATCAGATTCTGACGACCCTAACCATTACAGAAGACCGTCTGCACCCCCACAATATAGAGAAGATAATTCAAGAATGTTTATGCCACCGTTAATGAAAACATACAAAGTGCCTAAATATGACGTAACTCACATTGAGGATTGGATACAAGACTTCGAAGAGGTGGCATTAATCAACCATTGGTCTGATGCAGACAAGTACAACAACCTCTTTCACGCATTTGATGATACTGACTATAAGAGTTACTATCAAGACCTCAAGAGATCCGGGAGGATAAAGGATTGGTCAACAGCCAAAGAAACATTTCTCCTGAGAAGATCGGACCCAGACACATTGATGAGCATAGAAACCATCCACAGCAGAAGACAGAAGCCATCAGAAGATGTTGTCTCTTACATAATTAATAAAGAGAGATTATATGCTCAATCAAACTTTAAACTCCCAGAATCTTATATTGTTAGCCATATCGTAATCGGCTTAAACGATAAAATATTTAAAAGAATCAACGACAGTTCTCTAATGTCACCTATATTAACGGTTGATGAACTAATTAAAAGGGCTATTCCTGTGGAACAACTTATCAACTCTATGGAATCTAGAGTTAATCCAATTAAACTCAATAAAGGTTCAAGAAAAGTTATGTTTGAAGATTCGGCGGATCCAAAAGACGACAGTACTAAAGCTCATGCAGATTTACAAACTCAATCTCTTAACAATCAGCTAAGGGATATAAAAAGAACACTATCGAACATTAGCCTAGGAAATAATAGGCCATTCATACCGCGGTACAATGGAAATAGATTTAACAATGGAAACAGGAGAAACGGAGATTGGAATCGTTCCTTCAATTATAACCCAAGACAAAACACTAGCTACAATCAAAATAACGGTTACAACAATGGAGGCGGAAACAATGGATATAGTAACGGGAGATGGAATAATGGCCATAGACCTTACGGATATGGAAATGGAAACTGGACGAACGACCGTACTTACACCCCGCAGCAATACCAGAATAATGCAATACTACCCACCGAGAGTGGAAGAAATAACATGGCTCTTGAAGCCCCAAAACAATACCCTACCGATAAAACAAACGTGCAGAGAGATACAGACGGGAAGCCCAGATGCTTCCAATGTAACAAATATGGACACTTTGCTCGTGATTGTCCGCAAAGGCAACGACAAGAACAACGCCAAAACAATACCACACCAAAAAACGTCTAATAGGGGAACCGCTCTTAAGCGAGTTCCCCTGTTACCAAATAGATTTTGATCAGAGGGATAGCAATAAATTAATTTACCTTACAGTAACCATAGAAGATTTTCCTTTCAATGCTTTAGTTGACACTGGGTCAAAAATATCTTTTATTAGAGAAGATATAGTAGACTTAATGAACATTTCAAAAAAACCACTTATAGATAGTGTTATTGCAAGACTCCTAGGTGGGAATATAACGATTATAAACGAAATCTGCGAAGTAAAGTTCATATCCAATAGCTGTGGAATAAATACAACTTATAAACATACTTTTTATATTATCCGAGAAATGAAATACGATATGTTATTAGGAATAGACTTCATTCGTCAGAATATTTCTAATATATCACTCGAAAACGGCAAAGAACATATTAAACTAGCAAATAAAACCCCTGGGGAAATTCCGAGAGAACTAGTAAACGTTTCACCAAAGGATATTAACGAAATTATCGCTAGTGACCTGTACTGCAAATTAACTCCAGAGATGAAAACAAATAGTTTTATGGAAATGACCTCAAAAGCAACAGACTGTTTTAGTGACACAAACCGTCGAAATATTATATTTGAAGTAAATACAACTGAAATATATAACATCGAAAACGAAGAAAGAATGAATAAACCATTTGATTTCAACACAATTATAGGAACTCAAATCCCCGAATACAGAGAAAAATTATTAAATCTCGTAATCCAAAACAAACATCTCTTCGCCTTTAGTATTTACGATCTTAAGCTTGCGAGAGGATACGAATATAAAATTGAATTGACGACAGATAAACCTGTTTTTAAACCACCGTATCGCACAAGTCTTAAAGAACGGCAAATCATTAAAGACCAAATTGAAGAACTGCTCGAGAAGGGGATAATACGGCCAAGCAAAAGTAGTTATGCAAGTCCTGTCGTGCTCGTAAAAAAGAAATCAGGAGAGATGAGGATGTGCATCGACAATAGACAACTGAATGCCATTACAGTGAAAAACAAATACCCTCTACCATTAATCGATGATCTTTTACATAGCCTCCAGAGTGCAAAATATATAAGTACACTGGACATGATGAGCGGGTATTTTCAGATAGGTCTAGAAGAAAACTCAAAACATTATACGGCGTTTATAACTAGTCATGGTTTATATGAATTTAATAGACTGAATTTTGGACTAACATGTGCTCCCGCAGTTTTCCAGGATTACATGAATAATGTGTTCAAAGGATACCTTTACGTCTTCGTCTTAGTATATCTAGATGACGTCCTCATATTCTCGTCCACCTTTGAAGAGCACCTTGAGCACCTAAATCTAGTATTCAAAAGACTTGAAGAATACAATCTAAATCTACAGCCCAAGAAGTGTACGTTTTTAAACAACGAAGTAAAATTCTTAGGGTATGTGATAACTGAGGAGGGCCTACAGGCAGACCATGATAAAGTAAAATCAATCGAAAGGTTTCCAAGACCAAAAACTATCAGAGATATAAGGGCGTGGTTAGGTTTGGTAGGCTATTACAGATCACTTATAAAAAACTTTTCTGGAATCGCCAAACCATTAACCACGCTATTAAAAAAGGAAACTAAACTAGACGGTCAAAACGTTCCATGGAATGACGATTGTGAAAAAGCCTTTATTTGTATGAAAAACAAAATGAAATCAGCACCAATATTGGCACATTACCAACCAGGGTTACAACTTATATTATATACGGACGCCAGTCACTTTGGAATGGATTGGGCTTTACATCAAATCCAAGACGACAAAGAGCGAGTATTAGTATACGGATCTAAAACATTTAACAACACCCAATTAAAATATTGCGCTACTGACAAAGAAGCTCTAGCGATAGTTACCAGTGTAACAAAACTACGACATTTTCTAGCTCAAGAATCGTTTATAATTAGAACAGATTGTCACGCTTTATGTTATTTACTAAGAATAAAAGATCCTTCAGGGCGGCTAGCCCGATATGCGCTGAGACTTCAAGAATATACCTTCACAGTAGAGTACCGTAGCGGTAAAAAACATATAAACTGTGACATTCTAAGCCGCTACCCATTACCCGAAACAGACGATGGAGAAAATCTAGAAATCCCCATTTGTAATGCAGAAATACTTCCAGACGAAATGAAAATAAGAACTCTCTGTCCGAAATCCAAACCATGTATTCTACGATTTCATATAGAGATTCCAATGAACAAAGTGGATGATGACGTAATCCTAACATTCCCCGAATTAGGATGGGAATGGAAACACACCTACTACGTCAACGACAAAGAAAACATAAAATATATTGAAATCAACTCTACAGTGGGAAATAAACGTATAGCTGCCAACAATATAGACCTAATAAATATAAAAGACCGCCAAGCAACGGACGTCTGGTGCTCAGGAATAATATATGCCCTTGGACAAAAACGAGAAGTCATAAGTAAGGACTTTGAAATTAATAATGAAATCCTGTATAGAAACTCACATGACGACGCTGGGAAACCAATCAAACTTCTATGTGTACCCAAAGATCTAAGACAAGACATCATGCAAGAAATACATGGAAGCCTAACCGGAGGTCATTACGGTTTCTTTAAGACACTTAGCAAGATTAGACAGAGATTTTACTGGCCGAAAAGGGACAAGTCGGTTCGCAAATTTGTCTCTAGCTGCACATGCTGTCAATATCGAAAACATGACGGGGGCAAGCCAAAGGGATTACTGCAGCCAATACCCGTGGATAAACCATTCGACCTAATAGGCCTTGATTTTATGGGTGCTTATCCTTTGACGCGTGATAAAAAGAAATTTGTTCTAGTATGTGTGGACTTCGCGACCCGCTTCACAATTATCGACAGTTTAACCGACAATACTTCAGAAGACGTAGCCAAGTTCTTTATTAATAAAATAGTCTGCGTCTTCGGCGCACCGCGCAGAATCCTAACAGACCATGGTTCGCAACTCGTGTCCGGCGCTATGGAAAAAGTGTTTGAGTTCTTTAACACCGAGCACTCATATGCAGCAAAATATCACCCCCAAACGAATGGTGCAACGGAGCGGACCAACCGGACAATATTAGACACACTCTCGATGTATTGTAATACAAATCAACGGAACTGGAGCACTGTACTCCCTTTCGTTGCATTCGCGCATAATAGTGCGAGAAGTATAAGTACAAAGTATTCACCGTTTTTCGCACTTTTCGGGTTCGAACCTAATCTTACACTAGACGTCACCCTCGACCTCAACAAAGGCACTGAAGTCAGTACCGTTGAAGAACGCTGGAGTGACGCCCGAAATTTAATCAAACATAATATGATTGAAAGTCAAGCAAAGCAGACAAAGTACTTTAATATGAAACATAGAGAATACGAATTCAACGTCGGTGATTTAGTCGGAATCTATAAGAAAATTCGCAAACCAGGAATGAATCAAAAGATGTTTTTCAGATATTCGGGCCCTTATGAAGTCATAAAGAAATACATTAAACCAAAGAATGTTTACAACGTTGTGAATTGCAACGATTCTAATGAAATACAAACGGTCCCAATTAACCGAATGAAGAAATGGAATTTAAGACTTCCCGAAGATGACGACCCCATAAATGATATAAGATTTTGCGCAACAGATGACGATATAGGATTATCGCCATCTCCGACTGAAAATTTAACAGGTAGTACCTGTAACCGACCAGGTACTACCGACATACAGCTGGCTGAAAACGGGACCTTAAAATTAGGAAATAATCCTACCGAAGAGATATCAGCAGACGCGTCCATCAAAGAGAGAAATATCACCTATGATCAACAGGTTGTCGACAACTTTCCCGATTCAGGTGATGTTGAGGACGGATAGACCCGGAGCTCATCTTAACCCAGAGGTTTAGAGGGACTTACTGTCCTAATTTCACACTGAATAGGAACCATTAAATGCAAGAGTAGTATAGATTGAGTTAAGGCTTTAATTATCTTACTTATAATTTAGTAATTATTGTGAAACATTATATTACCAATAACTTAGTAATTATTGTGAAACATTATATTACTTATAACTTAGCAATTATTGTGAAACCTTATTCTACTTATAACTTAGTAATTATTGGGAAACATATTACTTATAACTTAGCAATTATTGTGAAACATTATCTTACTTATAACTTTACAATTATTTAGAACTTAGAAATTAATTGTTAAACGTTATTATTTACTACCCAAATACATCAAAAGCCGATCGATCACCAGATGGGGACCATCTGATTTTGGTCAGAAGCCGAATGTAAGCGGTGATACCTTTAAAGGGAATCATTAAGTGACAAGACCATTAACGACGACTGCGTAAGGGGAGGAATTGAATAACCAATGACTAAACCCCTTGCACTCGGAGCTGTATTAAAGATCACAATTAGGACCTTAAAAGGAATGGCATTCCCTGTTGACGTCGATCGCCGACTATTATTAACTGTGTTGTAATTTATTTAGGTTTTAAGAGACTTACTTGAGTTGATATATTCATTCTGTATCTTAACTTACTTGAGAGCAGTTGAAATAAAGCTTTAGAGCCGAGTCTTGTCTAAACAATTATTTAACACTCTTTGAAGTCGCAAACCTCAAGAGGTCTACCGATTCTACACCGAAGGAGGAATCCCGATTTAAGGTTAGTTATAAATTAACACTACCTAACAGTAGGTTTAAATTAGGTTTACGTTGGGCGAAGGGTTTTGAGATGCTTGAAAGGCGTTGACGAACCCTGAGCCCAAACCACGACAAACACATAACTAACCCTTACATTCAGAAGTGGTGGTAATGCGGTCCTATGGGACTGTTTAACCACTTACCCTAACCTGAATCAAATAGGAAGGTATATACACTTGAGGTTAAATCAAAATCATAAGTAAATTAAGTTAACCTATAAGTCTATAAAACAAAAATAAGACAAAGTCATTCAATCATGGTACCTACCCACACTTGATAAGAATCGTAAAATAAATGAAAAAACCAAAATATTCTGATAACAGTTTTATTGAATTACAACTATAAACTAACTAAATTAAAATAAATATACTATTCCTCTTCCAAACCCTTCCTCACATGCAACGTTCTCAGCCTTTTGTTCTCGGTCTCTAAAATAATGTTCTCCTCGATAAGTCGTTTATTACTTGCGTTCAGTCTCTTGATCTTTTCGTTCATTCTGCTAATTTTATCCATTTCCACACAAACGGAATCCAATTTTGATTTCAAATTTTGAATGCAGTTATGAAGGGAAAGGTCACCCTTTTTAACACCACAGGTCTCACATAGGTTGAAATCACAGTCCACTAAGTGACGTCCCAATTCCTCCACTTTTACTACCGATCGACAGCCTAGTGGCTCAAATTCGCACTTGATTTGCAATTTATCCAACAAATTATTGATAAACCTAGGCACTTTAATCAGAGCCCGTACAGTCAGTTTCTTTCTGTCAAAGGGACAAGAAGAACAACTGGCAAGAGACAGATGGATGCAATAACGGCAGAATGCTTGTGAACAACAGGTAGTAAACACAGGTCTTACAAATACTCCAAGACATATCCCACATATCAGTTCTTGAATAAAATCTTCTGTTTGACCAACGATTCTGGTTCTATCGATACCAACCATGCTATTGTTAAAAGAAAATAAAATATTCTGGATAAATAAACATTTCTTAAGTTAGAAAGGAATAAGAAAAAGCCTCTCAACTCATTTCGATCAATCTATTAAGGATTTTGTGTAAACATTCAATTCATTACAAATTCAAGAGTAAATTAACTCACAAAAGTATTCAGAGATAAAATTTATTGCATTAAAATTCATTTCAATTTCATTTCAATATAAAACTATTGAAAAATTAGTTTGCTTTTGAATATATTAACGGCTTTGAATTGAAGCCAAAAATATTAAAGAATAGATTTTTGCTTTAAAATCCATTCAAAACTTTGATTTAAACATAAGTTTATTCAAAAATCAGTTTATATTTTATTTTTGTTAAACGGCTTTGAATTGAAGCCAAAAATATTAAAGAATAGATTTTTGCTTTAAAATCCATTCAAAACTTTGATTTAAAC
>JAQGAT010001925.1:0-10748 GCA_034687845.1 Pantelozetes paolii | reverse complement strand
AATGATTATCATTTTTGAAAAACCAATGAGTTTTCACTTTTCAAAGGTATATATTCCGGGCATTATATCACACATCAAATCAGTTGAGAAAATCATAAACTAATTAAAAAAGAGGTAAGAATTTCATTAATCATATCTTATTTTAAACTAATATTTACTCATTTTTATACAGATTTCAATTAAATATCTTTTTAATCAACAAATCATTTGATTATGTCTTCAATAAAAGTATTAACGTTTGCTTTGGTTATGGTTTTGGCGATTATATTGAACACTCAATTGACTGAAGCCAGCAATTGTGGTGACCTTACTTGTGACCACTGGTGTTGCCTTTATTCTGGCGATGGGGGACAAACATATTCATGCAGATCAAGTGATTTGGGAAATAAGTATTCAGGATACTATTGCACACTTGTCTAAAATTGAAATATAATCTAATTATTAATTCAATCTAAACAAGATACAATTAATGATATATTATTAAGCAATCTTGTTCAACAATTATATTAATTAAGATCTTTACTAAATAAATAAAATAAAGTAAAATAATATTTGTGCTTGATATTTATTACTTCAATTAAAATTAATTTTCAAAATTAAACTAAAGAAATATTTTAATAGTTCATAAGCAAATAAAACAATATATTATTGACCATGGTCAATATCTTTAACTCTTTATGACTTAATTGAGCGTAATATTCATTTCAAACTTTCAATAATTGATATTAGATAATATACAGAGTACATTTCATTTATTTAATACTTAATGATTTAATTATAATAATAAACATTTGATGTAAGATTATATTAAAATATTAATAAATTCATATTTGTACTTCAGGTGAACCTTGATAAGATGATTTATGAAAATATTGCAATTATTATTTGATAATTGTTTCATTGAAAATTGAAAAGAGTGATAAAAATGTAAAAACATTATAAACATTATGAACTTTAAACATTTTAAATACAAAATAACATTGATCATAACAACCGATTTATTGTTGTTTAGTGTATTGTTTACCAAATTTCACTTTTATTGTAATTAATATACAATATATCATATAATAAATTTTATTAACTCTAAGATTGGACTCAAAAAAAGATAATTGAAATGTTTTATGAGAAAAACAAAAACAATTTTTTTGAAAACATATATAAATCGCTGAAAAATGTAATTAAATATTAATTATAAAACATTACTTACTTTTCATTGAATACAAAGTGAACTGAAAATACAATGAAATCAATTATTCTGTTGACTATTGTTTCCATTATTGCGTATCAATCGATGGTAATCAATGCCCAGGGTAATTAATAATCATTAATTATATATGTTCATGATCAATTAGAGATTTTGCTCGTATGATTAATTTATATAAATAATTTAAGCTCCAATCGGTGTCTTGTCTATTGCGGGAACATTAGCTGAACAATGTCCTGGAGGTGGTTATTGTAATGGCGATTATAAGTGCTGCAAGAAGACCGACAATTTGAACTGGTATTGTTGTCCAGATTGGTCCAGATGTGGTCTACAAAATGATTGCTATTGAAATGAACTTGACAATATTCTGTCGCAGTGTTATTAATTAATATAATAAGTAATTTTGAACTTTATTTCCAGAAATTTGTATTTAATTTATTGTTGTTTTATTTTTGTTGTAAAAGTATGACAATTTAGACAGATGAATGTCAATTAATGAGCTTGATCAACCTTTACTTCTCTTTCCAAAACTTATAATCAAAATCTGAATAATCTATATATGAATAAATAAAAAAATATTTTTATAAATAATATTTTATTATTGAGTCTTCATCAAAATATGATTAAATTATACAAAATATTAACTTGCTTATATTTTTTATATTAATTTATTAAAGTATTGTCAAATATATTCAAATTTCTAACTGTTTAAAATGATCTAGTACAGCTGCTAATAATGAAATATCTAATTTGAATTAAATGAAAGTTAAGTGAATTAATGTCTATAAGTGTCGACATATTGTGAATGACTTCTGTTGACTCCGTTTTCAATCATATCTTTGTGTTCAAACGCTGGGTTCACATAAGCCGTTCCGTTAGCACACCTGACCACTGATGGCATTGTATTGTCATCTCGTTTACGAAAATATCTGGCGCTTCGTCTCAAGAGGTTGACTCGTGGTATATGAAAGTACTTCCAAAACCATTGGTTCTCTTCCTCTTCAGTCAAACTGAGTTGTGATTCACTTTCAAACGACTCATTCCTTTCAATGTTTGTCCGGTCTTTGAATAGATTTAATTGTGTATAACATAAGTAAAATGCAATTCCAGTGCCAATCAATAGACTGGCGATTATGTCTTCAATGTGGTTCTCATGAGCGGACACTTTGCCGCAAATGACTATCAATAGTAAGACAATTGTCGATACACTGAACCAAAGTCTGACTATTCTTCCGGATCTGAATGTAATAACACAACAGATGTATAGAAGTATGAAAAATGAAGAGAAGGTGGCTATGGATGCGGTGGAGGAGGGGAAAGACATTCTCGCCTCACGTATCAGTGTTGTCTGATTATGGCAAAGCACTGTATCGTCAAAATCGTTTGGATTTATCCAAATGTGTTTCAAATCAATCACTGCTTTTGTCTCGAAATCAATGTTTAGGTTCTCTAACGACAATCGTTTGCATAACTCGCCAATAGTTGGACAGACATTGAGAAAGTAAGGCCTCAAACGACCGGTTATTAGTTTCAAGGTATCCGTTAATATGCTTGTGATTAACAGTCCATAAGAAAAACCCCCTGAAATTGTAATTCAATACTTCAATAATTAGGGGGTATTTTACAAAATCATTGATAACTTTACCGATGAATCTAAACATTCTTCTGAGCGCCAGATGTATAGTACAAGTGATACAACCAGTCTGTGCTGCGATCACTCTCTTCCTCTTAGTCCCAGACCTGACTATCATTCGTAAGAATTCAATGGATATTATCTGAAAATAAATATAAAATTATTTTTGATTTAATGCCTTATTTGACAAAACCTTTTAAATTCATTACTATTTATGGTATAAATGAATACTTCAATAGATTTTATGATAATTCAGACGTGATTTTGATTTTGATTGAAAGTTAAGTAACATTTTGTGTGAAATGAAGCAAAAAATAAAATATGTATTGAATTTCATGCCTTAAAAAGTATTTTTCATTTGAACTCCTATTTTATAAAAAATATTTTTCTTTTAAATTACTCTTTCATTGAAATCAATGACAGAATAATTCAAATCTAAGACATGTCTACAAATCAATTGCAAATAAACAGGAAATTCATTAAAGTATTTGTCAATAAAAATAAGTTTTACATTAAATGCCAATAATTTTGAGTTCAATTGCTTTTCTGAAAATATTATGAAATCATTTAAAACCCGAATCGTTTTGCGAATTAATAAATAATTGATTATATGTTTAGTCATTATTAATGCTTTTAATTTCAAAATCTGCAGTAATTTTCATAAATATAATAACAATAAAAATCAAAACAAGTCTTTGTGTTTCAAAAACTAATTTAGTCTTCAGTTTTGAATGTAATTTCAATCATCTATTGCTTCAATAGTTTAACGAACTGTTCATCAAATAAAGAGATAACAAAAAAACTTAATTCAAAAATAGTCTGAAAGATAACAAAAAATAATTGAATGGCTTTTCAATTAACATAAAAACCCATATAATAACCAAAAACTAATGTTAAATGAACCGCAAAATAGTAACTGTATTTCAGTTCTCATATAAGGGTCTCATCAATGAAAAAGGGGTTTAAATGAGAAAAACTAATGAATTATTCTTTTCATTCAATTGTAATGAAAACTAAACTTTTTTTTCAATAAAACATTTCATCAAAAAAATAAACAAAACTTGAATTCAATTCAAAATTAAACAAACATTTAAACAAATATTCAAAAAAAAACAAATACTAATAAAAACCAGAAATAAAACTCAAAAAGCAAAACACAAAATACAAACCATAAGCACCGGAACACCAATTGTTATACTATAGAAAACTTCATCACTAAATCCGGTCATCAGTGGTCTGGAGTTGTGGCCAAACTGTGGCCGAAATGGCAGTGAAATACTCTTATCGTCGCAAAAGAAACCTTTGATTAAAACGCCAAAAGAGTCGGTGAATCGCAAAAAGTAGGCCAAACTGGACAGACATATCAATGACAACAACTCCAGTATAAAAACCGGCAAAATATTTGCCGACACTTTTGTCTCCACTATTTCGTTGTCCAACACTTGACTCTTATCTTTCAATATATCGTTAGTCATAACCACATGCCGTTCCACATCGTTGGCCACAATAGCCTCAGACAATGGGATCGAATCCATGGCTATTGAGTGACGAAAGAGGGATGAGTTGCCGGCACTTCTCAGTGACATTGGCGCTGATGACCGCAACGAGTTGGCACCGGATGGTGGCGGCGGTATGGATGAGGGCGGACAGGAGTGGCGGTTATGATATCGAGGCACAGATCCGTTGGAATGCATTTTCACACAAAAGTTTTTTTTCGCTAAAAACTGCTCAAAACTTAAGCAAACAATCGATTGATTTGATGGAAAACATTGTATTCATAGCACAGTTAGATATAAAGCTCACGAATGAAACGCCCGAACAGTATATTCACTGAAAAAGTAAAACAAAATCAACAAAAATATTGACAAATATTTTCAGTCAAACAATCGCTAAAAGAAGGAAATATTTATTACCTGTGATCTCTCTCTCACTTTTCTCCCAGTGCTCTATCACTAACTTCCAGTGCTCTCAACTCTGTCTGCACACATACAACCTGATTCACAAAATAGTAGTTTTTACAGCATTTGTTCCCAAAAATATATTTTTCTCATTTGAGTACAAAATTCATACAACACTTCGTGACAAACACTTAATAACTAATCTTCAATGGACTCAAACATATGGGGGTAAAAGTTTCCTCTTTCTCTCTCTCTCTCACACACACACTGTTTGCACCGACTGTTTATGTGTGAGTGATCTGGAAATGCAGTTCACAAAAAATAAGGTAAATTAAAAATCATAAACAATTCATAAACACGACTGAAATGTAAAAAAATACAAATCTTTTTCACAAAACAGAGAAAAAACATTAAGTAATTCAATACACTATGTATTCAAACGTCGATTTCATACAACAATAGTCTGTTTGTATTCAATCACTGTTGAGGTACTATTCCTGTCAGAACTGTTCTCAGAGGGGATGACAAAAAAGGGGGTCAATTTGTATAATTTGAAAAATCAACTGTGAAATTGTGTTTAACCCCTATTCTCAATAAATATTTTAAGCATCTCTTCCCCCTAAGTTGAAAATCAATGAATTGAGAAATGTTAAACTTAAAATGAAAACTTCTAGATTAATTACCTCTCAAATTACACCCACCCTTGTTGTGGTTATCTAAATTGCAGGTCATTTTCAAGCCCCTGATATTTGTGGCTAATTCTAAACGATTAGCTATTATTTGACAAATACTTAACACTTGTGTTTGTAATTAACACTAAAATACTTTAAATATTTGTTTTCCAGAATTTGTTGATATTTTCGTCAAATATTTTGATTATATAAAACATTTTTCTCAAATTATTGTTCAAAACCTCTGTTTGTTTTGGAGTCTCAGTACTTCAGTCAACGATTATATTCAATGCCATAAAAGTTATTCACATTTATGTGAATGTTTTGTTTGTCTTATTGAAAGTCAGACACAAAAAGTTATACAAAACTTTTGGACTTCAATATCATTGAAGCGATTTAACGATAAACCTTAAGGAATCAGACATTGAAATGAATGTAAAGATCATTTCAGTGCTACATTGAAATCCCGGTGCTATTTATGACAAATAAATTTAATATAAGAATTTGAGTTCAATTTTCAACTTCTAATTCAATACTTGTCTAAAAAACCAATGTCTTGTGATTTAATCAATAATTTATTGATTAATAATATTTCAATATTTATTTTCATTTATTTGAATATAATTATAGATTTTTGTATTAAAACATAATATGAGGACAAAATTGAAATTATTTAAGGAAACATGATTGTGACAGATAATTTAATACCTGCAAGTTGGGAAATTGATTTTATTTAAATTTAAATATTATGGTAAATTTATTTATGTATTGAAAACCCTTTGACCATGCTCAATAAATAATATCCTCAAATAAATAGTTTGAGATTCAAAACATAAAGAGGTCGAACAATAAAATTATAGCCTTGCTCACTTATTATTATTAAAATAATATATATAACAATCATATTATTGCTAAAAATAATAAATATAAAAATTATCTATCACCATTTATATAACTAATATCTATTACATTTATAATCGATATATAATTTTCAAATGACATAATTCTAAATATATAACAACAGATTGAATTATAATGATTAAATTCAATTGAACTAGTTCAGTGTTTGTGGTTTTATCATACAATATATTGATATGTATAAATAGTTGTCAATTTGTATTCAGATTCTAAATATTGTGTTTATTATTATTAAATATTCAACCATGATCAATTACGTACCTGTCTATCAAAATAATTTTGATTTATCAAGAATATATAAATTAATAAATTTTAAAACAATTTGGTCTTTCATTTCAATAATTGGATTTTTATATCAAACTACACTCTTAATGGCCTCATATTTAAAAGGATCAACAGTGGTTAGAATTAAAATGGGCAAGGTTTACAATGAATCCATTCCAGCCATTACTATTTGTATCAATCAATTCATGTCATTTGAGAAAATATCTAAAATCAACAAAACGTTTGACAAATTATTTCAAGAATATATGAATTCTGCATATTTTGAGAATCTATACTGGGTTCAACAATACCATGACACAAAAAGAAACTTTTTAAATGATCAATTTAATATTGACTATCTTTTTGATGAGATTAGCTTCGGTGACGGTAATACAATAATAGTTTCAGCAACCGGGTACGATGGTGATTTCAATTTCATGGATATTAGAGATAATTCACCAATTGAAAGCCTAATATTTTTTGACCATGAAAACATATTTAAATGTTTTACCTACTTCAGCGGTATTAAAGAAAAATGGAGAAATTTTATGCTCAATTTGAAAATGATGTACATCACATATCACCATGATAATACAACATTCCCATTGATTCTACTAGAAGAGATTTATTTATCAATTCATTCGCCCAATAATTTTCCAAAATTCTCAATTGGTGATGATTTTATTAAGTTCAAGATTAATTCAAATCAACTTTTAACCTATCATCAATTAGAAACAAGATTTTTATCAAACGGTTTTGATAATGACTGCAAAGATTATAAATTACTTGATGACAACCTGGGTAATAAAATGAGAAGCGATTGCATAAATCAGTGTTACACTGATCATATTCATCGTGAATGTCATGATAATTGTTTCCCAGTCGGAGACTATTTGCTGCGAAAAGATTTAATTAATAATAACTCCTATTTCTGTTATAATCAATCTTGCTCATTTAGTGACGTGATCTGGATGAAATGTCAAATGAGTTGTCCGATTGATTGCAAGTTCACATATTTCTCGGCTAACAAAGAGTCGGCTGAAAAGCTGACGAAACTTAACAAGGATTTCAATGATATGATTTACATTGACATAAAGCACAGCCAAATGCCCGACCAATGGATTGAATCGATTCCTGAAATGAATTTCATATCTTTTGTGTCCAACTTTGGCGGACTCTTAGGCATGTGGTTAGGGATCTCTTGTATGGCAATCAATGATCTCATTAATTACTTATTCACACAAAAGCCTCAAAGATTTGAAAGAATAAAATGGAATAATAGGTTCAGAACACCTTTTCCTACATATCTTGATAGAATGCAATATATCAATACTAAATATTGATTTAATTTGTCAATGCACCATTTACTGAAATAATTGTCTAGTTAAATTCAATACTACAAATGGAATGATTTAGCATAAATAAATTTTAATACAGCATGCTAATTTATTGTTTAATCGACTATTAGATTAGTTAATAAATATTTCCTTATCAAATAAAGTTCAAAATATAATTCATTATTTAAATATAAAAATTAAACATTAAATAGGTTCTTGGTTAAATTTAGAAGTCTGGAAAAATCGTGTTATATTTCTTTCGTTGGAATAAATATTTATATTCCTATTTTCTGCAATTAATTGACAAAAACGCAATCACTTTCATAAGAACAGTCTTCAGGGCCCTATTTGTGCCCAAAAATGGCATTTAAAATGACCCCAAACCTAATTTTGTGCGTTTAATATGAGGCAAATGAATCACAAAAACATAAATAATTAACATAAATATTATATCCCTTTCCTCTCAAATAACAAATCAGATTAAATATCATAAAATAAAACACCAATAAAAAACAACGTAACATAAAATTGAAAGCAAGATAACTACCAAAGAGTTCATCAAACTATGAAAGGTCAGCAAAGTATGTGATTAATAGTACCTCATATGTGAACAGTGAGTTGAAGTGTTGAACTGTTGGCGCACTCTATGAGTGGCTGTAAACTACATAAGCCTTACATTTGTTTTGTTATGATTTGATGACAACAACGCAATCGTTTGACAATTAATAGCAGTTTTCAGACATTTTTTGCCATAAAATCAAACATTAATTCACAAAACAATTCAAACATTTTATTAATTAATCGTTTTTTAACTGTTTTTAAAGCCATTAACACGTCTTCAGTGAAGAAGTGATCCAATTGTTTGACATTTTGAGCACTTATTGGACACAAAGACATCACCAAAATGTGGGATCAAAAGAAAGGTTTGCTTTTTGTCTCACATTTCAGTTGTAAATCACTTTTCAATTGATTTTTGTATTGATTTTTGATTACAATTAATAAACGATTGAATGCTTTGATAGCAAACACACCTCAAGTCTATCCACAACTCTATGGCCAACAATCAGGGGCTCATTCAGGGGCACAAATGCCACAGCAGTCACCACTACAACAGCAGTTTCATACTATGCCGTCGTATCAGATGTCTGGCCATATGAGTCAACAGTTGGGCACTGGTATGGCTCAGGGTTTGGGTCCACCGCCTCCTTATACCCCTTACGCCGATAGTCAGCATCAGATGAAATATATGCCGACATATAATCCCAACCAATATATGCCGACCACTACTGTTGGCGCACCTCTTGTGCCACAAACACATCACTCATCGATGGCCGGAGCGCACAGTTATGCCAATCCGTATCAGTCGAGTCCATACCCGGCCGCTGGTCTCTACAATCCATACAATCCTTACCAACACTTACAACAAAACAGTACTCTAGTTATGCCCCACGCCTTTGATGCCGGCGCTCGCTTTGATGGCATCTCCAGACCAGGCATTCCTGTGAGTTGTTGTTAACATACCTTTCCATTCACTGAACGCAATGTAAATCTTAATAAAACTTAAAAACTAATCCGTTTTGCAATTCATAGCCTCCGCCGCCGGGAGTGGCGCCCAGTGCGGCACAAATGGCTGCACTTCAGGGCCAGAACGTAGTCTTAGGCCAGAAGAAGGGCTCATTCCTCGAGGGGACCGGTGGTGGCGGCTATACCTTCTGGTAAACTGAGCGCCAAAGGAGAAGAATAACAGATAACAGAGCACTGAATCTGAATATCAATTAATAATCAGTTAATTGTTTTTAAACCCAATTTTGTTGTTCAAATGAAAACACAATTATATTCACTATTTATGCAAATAATTGTGTTTTACTTCTGAATCCAAACGACAATAACCGACAGATATTTGACAACAATTTCCGAAACCTATTATTTATGAAACTATTTATCCGATAATCGAAACAAAGTTTTCTTTACTTTTTGTTCACATTTTTTGCTTTCATTTTAATAATTATTTTGTGTTTTTAGTCCTTATTTTGTGTTCACTTCAACCAAACCTCTCATTAAATGACAAACCAATCGATCGATTGATTAGTATTTAAGTAATTATTTAATATAAGAGTTGAGAGAATAAATTGTATTTCAATTTGAATTCAGTTTTGATTTAATCATTGAATTGTATATTAAATCAAATGTTTTTTCTTCCCATTAATTCTCAATAAAAGTATTGAACAAACATTTCATTCATTTCCACTTTAGTCTCAAATTTATTCATTTGTTTCGCAAATGAACGCAAAATACAGTGAATTTATAATCAATTTATTAATTGAAAAATGTTTTCAAAATATTTTTAAAACAAATATTGAATAAAATTATCAAAAATATAGGCATTTATTGAAATTCTCTGAAAAACATAAATATAATTAAATTTTGATTTCAAATGATTGACAAACTCTTCACTTATTTGTTGAAACAGTTGTGTAAATCAATTCAATGGTATATAAGCTGAAGACTAAAGAGAAATACATTGAAACCCATTCTCATTAGTCTTCATATTATTCACCACTAAATTCATGCAAATCTATGACAAATAGGGACGAAACAAGTCCTTCATAGAGAGTGCCGTTGAACCGAACCTTCACTCGTAATTCATCAATTGATTTGCACTGAACTACAGGTAAAGTGCTGTTAATAATGAAGAAAAATACAAAAACATTACAAAATATCATTTCCAACGACTGATTGGTAATCCCTTTACACATCAAATAAGGTTTGAATTGAAATGAAATGAATTCATAAAAACAGAGTTTATATAAGATTTTAATATTT
>JAQGAT010001924.1:0-10753 GCA_034687845.1 Pantelozetes paolii | reverse complement strand
GCCAAACATTAAGTGTTATTAACAGTTATTAACAGACATTAACACATTAAATGTTATTTAACACACCGTCTGCTCAACACAATTACCACAACTATAGTCACATCCGAGTGAATGAAAAGCGATTAAAAATAGCTTTAATTTTATTCTTTCATATAATTTATAGACATTTCATGACTTCATCCAAAAGTCAATTCAATTATTTATTTATAAATATTTTTAAAAATCATTTTTAATAAAAATATCAGAAATAGTATTAAAATATTTTTTAATCAATGTTTGAATTCTTGATTCAATAAAAGTTTAAATATATCGACAATAATGACAATAAAACTCATGTTTGAGATGAAATGAAATATAATATTCCGGCAGAAAATAGTGAAATAAAAATCAATTTCAATATATATTCAGTCAATTCCTGATGTTTTCAATCAAAATCAAAATTCTTGAAATGTTTTTTGAATTTCTATATCGACTATAGATTTGAAATTTAAACTACAATACAATGCAATGAAAAGCTGAGACCAATACTGAATGTATTGAATCGCAAAACGCTTATAAAAATACAATTTGATAGTCCAGTGTTGTTTGAGATTCAAACATATATTTGACTTTCGTATCACATTTTATAAGTGAAAAAAATACTGAAATATATATTTCAATGATTTATTCCATGGCCTCAGATGTGGAACCACTACTGGAAATGGTTTTTAAGCCCAATATATATTAGGTTTCGGTCTTTCGGTATCTTTTTTAACAAATTCAAAACCAGGGAATTCACTCACTATTCGCTACTTAAAACATAAAAGCAAACCGCGCTTTACGTGTGTGTCAGTCGTATCAGTTGTTGAGCACTGGTAGATGAGGAGGAGTGCTGTATTCGCACACTTTCTCGTGTGTTATATAACTATTTTATTCCATATTTTATTTTAACATTTGATACAGAATTGCATTGCATTTGGGAACTGACTTACGCATCAAAATCTCATCAAAAATGTATATTATATTTTGATCCCAGGCCTCTGATTCTACTGTTTGTGTTCAGCTGTATGGGTTGAGCACAGGTCAATATTTTGGCAGATTTATGTCTTTAGCTAATATTTCGGTGCTATTCGCACAGTATATATATTACCATTGATTTTAATTTATTTAATGATTCATTCATTTCTTACACGAATAGTAAATATTGAATACACTTTCAGTAAACAAATGTCAAAATTTTGTTTTAATGTCTTTCTTATATAGACATCAAATGTTCAATCATTTCATGATATTTATTGATATTTCATATCAAATGGTAAACAATATTTCATTTATAATTAACAATAATAATTAATTGATTGAAATTTAAGTCATTTTATAATTGAATTCAATGTGTTATCAAAATTTATATTTTGTTTTTTCATATTTTTATTATTTTAAATATTTCATTAAATTAATTCATAAAAAGGGATTAATTGTTGTCATTATAAGTCAAGGTCAGAGGACAGGCATTAAGTCAAACAATTTGGTGATTGAGAGCCAAAACAGAGAAAATATAACTTAAAATATAAGAAAAGCCGAAAACACTTATTCATTAACTGTAATGCTCTCAACAGTGCAGTTAATCCATTAGCGCTCGGGTAGGTCTTCGGGACCGGCATATGTCGTGCACTCTTCACATGCATTGAACAAATCAAATGATTGCAGGAAAAAGACACAAATTTATCTGAAGACAAATACTAGTGCTCTGAGAGTATACACTCGTGCACTGGAAAGGGTCTAACAATTGGAAAATTATAGCTAAAACTCTATACAATTTGATTACAAATCGATATTATTCAGTATATAATTGACTGGCCATTAACAATACTAGTGCACTAGTAGCTTTGAAGACAGGGTGAGAGCACTGGTAAAAAATTATATACAATATAACACACTGTATGTAATGATATACTGTTAATGTTTGCGCATTTGATTTGAAACAAGAAAAAAATTATAACATATTATATATGAGATTCACTTCTCTTCTCATCGATTCTGGAGTTCAAGAGAAGAGAATATATTTAGTCTTCAGAAGAATCAGAGGAATAGTATTAAAGAGAAGATCCGAAACATTGGGCAAAAAATTGGTGCAATTTTTGCAATAAAATAAATGGTTTGCAACAAAGTCTTGACACTCAGTCCTCAGTCTATTGTTAATAGAGTTACTCAAACGTAAAATGAAAGCAATGGCTATTCGTTGGACAAAAAATTGATACAAATATTAATAGGGATTCAAACATAACATAAAATAACATATTATATGTAATATTAAATACAAATCCATTTTTCTCACTCTAAAGGCAATCAAACAAAACATTTTTGTCCATCAGTTCACTCATAGATTGATAACAATAATTAAGTCTATATTAAAAACAATAAAATACTTGTGATTTGGACTCAATCTCTCATCAAGTGTTAGGAAAATGTTTTATATATAAATTAATGTCAAATGATTTCAACAAATTATTGAGTGTTTTGTTAAGCAATGAAAAATTGTATTCAAAATCTCTGTTTAGCACCAAATCTTAGGCATTCTCTGTTGTTAATGAACTTTAAGCTAAGGAATGGCAGAAATATAATAATATATTAAAGGGTTATAACATATAAGTTATTATATGTAAGGAATGTCAGAGAAATATTTGTGAATCAAAATAAATGTCTTTAATGTTTGTGACATATTTTGATTACAATATAAGAAAGGAGTGTATCTTATCTTATAATAAGGGAAGGGAAGGGGTTCTGCAGTGCAGATGTGGATTTGGTAGTGTATATACACATTACATGATAGTGGTCTCAATCAAATCGGCCGGTGCTCTGCCGCGAATTTATTTTAGGCTCAATGAACATACAGTTAATTTATTTTGGAAATGAATCTCCCTGTGCTCTCTCTCTCTCTCTCTCTCTCTCTCTCTCTCTCTCTCTCTCTCCTACTCTGGCATCGCATAAGACATTAACTCATCCACATATACACAACTCATTGTGCACTACTGGGCATAAGTCAGTCCACAGATGAACAAATGGATTCAACACATAACTAATGACTAGTGCTATATACCAGTGCCATATCTACAAGCAAAATGACATACAGTTGTCGCACAGCCTTTAATAACTTGTGATGCAAAGCAAAAAACTATATAATAATAATAATAATAAGTTATTTAGACTAACGAACAATAGCTATGAGTTTTGACCACTGATTGCAATACCCGTTAGAGTGAATACCAGGCCTTCAATCAATGTTGGATCGCATTATATGATAGGCAAACGTCAAACTAGAGGAACGACTGATTAGTACAAGCAGTTCGGCTCAGTTATGCTGACAATGCCAACTGTGCGGCCACTTAATGATTATTAGTGTATGTCTTATCTGTTTCTCATAATTTTTTGTCCATAATATACAATATATTCAATAATTTATTGCCTTTTTTGCCATAAATTTCATTAATATTTCTTTCAATCGATTCATAACTCAATGCATTGAAACACAAATCAAATGCAATGAAAATGATATCAAATATAAATATAAAACAAAATTTGAATAAAATATCAAAAAATATTTGATTGAAAACAAAGGATATTATGTTTTGTATTGTATTTCATAATAAATGTTCAAAATTTGATGTTTTTATGTGTTTTGAATGAAAGTAATGATAAAATATATCCCTTTTTCTCATTAAGTACTTCGCACTCAATCACAGATAGTTTGAGTGAAACGACTCTTATGTATGTAATGTGTGTTTAGTTTGACTATCGGTGCCAATCAAGTACTGAAGTCACGTACAACTCATTATCTAAAACTAAGTATCAAAACATCATTAACTAACTGACCAATTGTTGTGTATGTGTTGGGCCAGTAGTGCACGTCTTGTGCTCTTATTGCCAATGCGTTCATTGCAGGTGTCATCGGGTCTACACATAGACTGACTATTCAGTCCCCGATTGCAGTGAAACAATGCATTTGATGTGCTGTTGATGATGATTGAGCACTAGTAGAAAGAGTACCGGTGTCGAAGTCAGTGCCCACTTATCACACTCTATCGTCAGTCCAAACACAATCCCTGTGCCGATGTAAGAGTTGAAAGACAAGAGAAGAGAGAAATCCTGTGCTTTGACTCCTTTTTTTGTTAGATAACAGAGTGTCCGAAAAAGTGCAGAAAAAATAGTGTTTATACGAAAGGGAATGGTATTCAGCACCAGTAGATCTTAAACATAGTATATGTGTCTTAAAAGCACTGTTGGCCTAACCATTCGTCTTGATTAAGGGGTTAGTAAAGTAAAACTTTTATCACATTGTATTGAAGCGAATAAACCGATTGTTTTACTATATTATATAAAATTATTTTCTACCATTCCTCTAACATACCAGTGCTCTTCACTCTAGTACATCGGGTCAACTCCCATATCTCAGAAATTCATATTATATTATAGCTTATTATTATATAAGACTGAATAATAGATATAGTTTTTTGGTCGGCCAGTTGTGTTGGACAGGCAGTAGAGACGAGAGCACAAGAACTCAATCATAAATAATAGCAAATATTCTCTATTAAAGAGATTAAGATTTTTTTGTCGATTGTTTAGGGTTTAGGTTTAGCTCTGAAACCATTGCTTTTCATTAAATATTAATTTATGAATCGTTTTGTTACAGAAAATAATTGATCTCAAAATCAAAGGTAAAGATCAGAGTGTATGAAGAGAAGACCAAATGGAAAGGTATTAATATAAGGGAATGGTAGGGGAATGACATGAAGACCTAAAGGCCTTACACTAACAATATTTTTGGGTAAATAATGACAGAATTAGTGACAGAGTCTGTGATTGTCATAATGTTTAATGTGTTTAATGTTTTATTGTTATAACAATTTTCATTCGCAGGGTTTGCAGGGTTTGGAGGGTTTGCAGGGGTATTGACTCAAAGACTCAAAGTATAAAAACCTATTTATTCTGATGTGAGTCCAAACACATTGAGAGCGCAGACAATCATATCTAATACATAGTCAGACGAATTGCGTCCAAAATATATATATAAGTAGTGATCCTCTCATTAATCTTACTTTAGTATTAGTATTAGTAAATCTTTGGTCATTTTCATTGATACCTGCATTCTTGGCCAACACAGCACTGGTAGGTCTAATGTCTTTAGCCATAGTGTTATACTGTATTGTTTGAGAAATTGCAGATTATATTATACGCGAAACTCATTTTTAGTATTGAAGTAAAGTATTTGGCACTGGTATGTGGCCAGAGAGGCCAGGGTATATTGATATCTGTGATCCCATAGTCAAAGGATAGCAATAGCGGGAGAGGCAAACACATAAGGGGCTGAAAATAGTGAGAAAGTGATTGAGAAAAAAGAGTATAATATAAGTAATATATAAAAGAAAATCTCAGTTCACATAAAAGATGATAAAATGTCCGGATTTGGATGCATGTGCTCACAGGGGCAGAGATGGCTGAGGGAAGGGAAGGCAAAACAATCTCAATAAAGCGTTGACCATATGCTGTGTTTCACTCACTATATGCTTCACTTCTTCTCACATTTCACTGTGTTTTTCACTGCAATCGCAATATTTTACTTCAGTTTTACTTCAGAAGTAAAAAAAAGTTTTTCTTTAATATTATATTATATTATATAACATATCATAACATACGAGACGTAGAGTCCAAACAAATATATAAAAAACTTTCGGTACATTCGGTGCCCATATCTTTCATATGTCAACCACTGATATATCCAATGAGAAAATACTATATCTTTTTGTTTTGTTTTGTATTATTTGAGACACAGTTTCATAAAGGAATTGCATTTTCTGTTCTCCCATTCCCTCTCAAACTTGACTTTAAATTCTCTTATATTTCACGCTTTTCTCTCTCAGTCTTAGACTTCAAGAATCATAAGAATTGAAAAATACTTTTGCTTTCATTTCAGACAAATTGTAATAACTTTACGATTGAATCGATATATTTCTTCTTCACATCTAATTTATTGCACTTTTTTTCATTGATATAAATAATAAATCTCTTCAAAGCTTATCATTAATTTTCATATCATTTATATTCAATATATACGAGAATTTTCGTACATTTTATTGCATTGCGATTCCGTTGGGAATAATAATGAGTAAAGTTTTTGTTTTTATTATCAATACATAAATATATGAAATATTATGCGAAAAACATATTATATATCACAAGAGAGGAAAGGCTATTCATATTCCAGTTGTCCAGTGATGTCATGTTTATCACCAAATCTGTTATTGATATCAAAACCAATTCTTCTCTGAAATACATTTAATACTGTCTTTCATCCCTTTCCAACCAATTCATAAGCAAATCTATGTTTGTCTATTCAGCCTTTCATTACAAAACTCACACATTCTCTCCCTCCCAGTGCTCTCCTATCTGTCTGGATCTATGCCTAATATAAATCGCAGCAATCAATCAATTGCTATGTTTGTTGTCCTAACATTGAGAGCAAAGCCGAAACCTAATGCCTTCCCAACAAACTGTGTGACTATGGATGGGGTTATTCGGCACGAGAGGAGAGAGAGGGTCGGGAGAAAAGTCTAAATCAGAGTAAATGCCTTATATATACATAATTTAGTAGTTTTGGGAATAAATGTCTTATAGATCAGAGTCGGAGACGAAAATCACAGATCAATGACTTAATGCTCGCAAACCTTACTCTCATTTAGTTTTAGTGTAAAAGATATCAAAATCTATTTGAAGTGAAAAACATTTTCTTATGTTTATTGATATTTCACTTAATTTTGATCATAAGATCAAAGTATATATCGATTTGAAAGTCAGAACTGAAATAATTTGTCGAAAAACATAAGAAAATGTGTGAAAATAGTGGAAATAATGATATAATGAAAGGAAATAAAGTTTTATTAAATGATAATTATATACAAACAGTGCCTGAGATCGAGTGCCAACACAACAGACAAATCATGAGTTTTTGGTGGAAAATACAATTTGCGATGCAATTAATGGTAATGTAAAAGTTAGAGAGCACTGGTAGATGAGTGTCAGTATGTTGTAGAGCACAAGACTATGCCAGTGATTATCATAGCTGAGAGACTGAATGAGTTGAATGAATGGGAAACACATTTCGTGTTATATCTGTGTTTGTGAACAAAATTCTCATTTAGTTCTCGACTCTAACCTCAAATCAGTTGTACTGTAAGGTCACCCAAACATCGCACTCTGCCTTCGGTGCCCTTCATGTCCAACACATCAATACAAGTGCTGCAAAACTACTAAATACTATACCACTACTACTAACTATAACTACTACCAGTGCTAAAAGCGAAAACGTCTGATTACATCCCTTTTCTCACTACTATAACAGCTGTCGATAGGCTCACGAATTACATACCATTCCTATTGCACACCAATTCTATGTGAATTACAATCCCTTCCTCTATGACCACATACTCTCTCCATCGCCTCAATTGAGTCAAACTAACTACAACTCTGGTATTCATTTAGGGGAAGGGGTGAACACAACCCTTAATATCAGCACAACTTTTTACTTAACATATAATTGCTTCACAAAAGCAAATAACAAATGAAAGACAATCACAAAAAGTTTGTCTCAAATCCATTCAATACAACAGATATTGACTGACAATAGACTCAATGAAAAGGTTTTCATAATTTTATATAACTTTGCATTTTATGAACTGAAGGTTCACTTCGAGTGCAAAATGTTTTAAATATTGTTTATGTTTTGGCATTTATGCAAACAATATCAATATCTTGGGGTTAAGGGAGCGTAGGGTTAGGGGAACAGAAGGCTATGACTGGTTTTGGTAACAAATACTTGTAATAACGGATCGAAACCTCTTTCAATGAATGGCAACAAATTTAATGCATTTAATTGCAAAGTATTGAAGAGCACTGTTAGAAATGGGAAGGGAAGAAAAATACTATGAAAGAATAGAGAAATACTTATACCAATTCCTGAACTACCAGTGCTTTATGAAATCGATGAGAAAAACCAATAGTAAAAAAAGTAAATTAAACTTTTTCTCGACTCCTGTGTAGTGAAAGTTAGGTCTAATAAGGAATGGTAGGAATGGATAGAAAATAAGCGTTTTTGTGCACAAAATATAACCGATTGAAGAGAATCTGTATATAATATAATATAACTCTATTTATTTGCTTCTCCTTAGTCTGACTGTCCTCTCAATTCTTAGTTTTCTTCATCGGCTCCCGAGAGAGAGTCTCACTGCAGATGCGATCGCTGTATAGTCACTAATAGCACTGGTAGTGTCGGTAACCTACACTATCTCGTGCACAGGTTTACATTTTCTATTTGCGAGTATCAGAATCTGCCGGTGCACTCAAGCAATACATTTCTTCAGACAATATTTTTAGATTTTAGTTTGAATTTAAGAGAATCTCAATCATTGAGAGCACTGTTAGGCTTTCCGACTGCTCTTTACACCAACCGATACAAACAATTATATTATGAAATCTTGAGTACATTTTTTGGGGCAAAACAGACATTAAAGTTAACTCTGGTTTGAAAGCAATGCTCTTTCAGTGCAATAAAAGTATTGCAAAAAATTGAAAAATAAAACCAAAATTGTATTTCATTTCTCAATATAACTGTATATTTGTGTCTAAAAAATGATATTTTGATCAGAAAAATGAAAACATCTTTAACCCGGGTATAGGGGTATCAAAACTAATTTAATTTTACATTAAAGTTATGTCAATATTTAAATCATAGATAAGATTTGTTTTGATTTATGTAAAAAGTTATATAAAATGGTGCAAGTTAATTTAAATATTCAATTACTAGATTTATAAAAAGTTTTAAATTAATGGATGACTTATTTGTCAATCAGTTATATAATTGTGATTAAATTGATAGACATTTGCATAAATGAACAGGGTTAGAGATAACTTAAAATGTAATATTCCCCTGTTCTTTTCCCCTATCACATATCTTAAAGTTTATAATCAATATCAATGGTTGGGTTGTATATGAGTCACGTGGTATTAGAAATAATTATTTATTAATTGTCAAAAGATTTAATACAAATAACTGTAAATGAATTATCAATAAAAACTATAACTTGATAAAATAATTATTACTATTACTCTTGGTCGGCAATCACTAGTTTAAGTTTGATACACCTTTTTAAGGCTGAGATTGTTTTTAAATGTAAAAGTTTTTATTAAAACCATTGTTTAGTTTCACATATTTTGTAAACTTTCAATAAATTAATATTTCTTTTTATTTGATTAATAATTTTTAGACAAAAATATAATGTTTGACCAAAAAAAAGTAATTTTAGTGAAAACAGCAGTAATTGTATTGAATTGTATTAAATGATCGGTTAATTCGCTTCAATCAGAGTCTTTGCACAGTTGTCTCGTGAGGCCAATTGGCACCGATAGTCATAAGAAGTAGAAACAAAACTAACTGTTCAGCAAAAACAGTGTTCAGTGCCTACAACTCAATAGTGAAAAGTATGCAAACGTGAGATTAGGGGCCAAAACACACAATAAATATATAAATCGATTGCATTAGAGAACAGTTGTGTTTCACTTCCAACTCCTTCGCCAATCCGGTCGCGCATCTCATTAGTTGTGACCAAATATAAATGGGTTATATTAAAGCCTAACTGTGCTCTATTGAGGGTAAGGTATGATTGTGGGGTCGATATAAAAGGATTCCTAATGTAAATACATTTTGTGTTAATAAAAGGGGTATAAAAAGTAATTTCCTTTCATAAACACACAAACAATAATAACATTTACACAAAACTGATTGAAACCAAAGTCTTGTTAATCAATGAATTGTGTGTAAATTATATGCAAAACAATTCAAAAAGTTATGAATAAATGAATTATAAAATTCAAATTTGAATTAAAATTTTTATAAAAATAATTCAAAATTCAATTTCAGTCTCAAATTTATAGACTTTTAAAACTGAAAAACTGTTTAATAACCTTAAAGTTGAACCTATAGTAGGCATAGTAGGCATACATCACACAAACATACTATCCATCCATTTCTTAACCTGTCTTTCCCTTTCTTATGTGCGTTTGTGTGTCGGGTGCTCTGTATATACATGAGCGGCATATATATTGTCTATTATATAGCAATGATGAGGATAGGGATAACCGAAGAGCACATTCAGACCATTCATATGTATTTTCTGGACTAAACTTTTATATTTAGAATATATAGAGCGCATGCTTTAGAGCACTGGGATCTGCACCGACACATGAGAAATATAAGAGCTATTGGAATGGGTATTGGCATTGCATTACTGCATAACCAGATGATAACGACAGTGCAGTCAGACTTTAAATGTTTAAGTCATTTATGATAATTCTCTCAGTCTTTCAATACTTGAGTCCAAGAAATAGCAAACAGTTTGAGAAATAAAATATAAATCAAAGGGAAAGTAGTTTTACTTACGGTTCAACACATCTCTCAAATGTAGAGTTGGTTTTCAATCAATAATATAAATAAGTCATCACTTTATACATGAAATACATAAACATTTTTGACTCATATTTACTGTGAATTTCAATACAAGAGACAAATCTTTAGGAAATTCTTTTATCATTAGTTTTTGTTATCATTTGGTGTTGTATTGAGTGCTTTCACAACATTTAGACTAAGAGTAAAGTTGAGTGAAAGTAGAGTTTTGTGTTTAACCCAACAAATCGTCATTCAGTTCGTAATATTGTGTGCAATAAG
>JAQGAT010001923.1:0-10762 GCA_034687845.1 Pantelozetes paolii | reverse complement strand
AAAGTCTAATTGAACTTGTTTATGAGGGGAATATATTTTGATAATGTGTCACATCTTATTAATATTATTAGAAATTAGGGTTTACTTAATTGAGAGAGGCAAATTCAAGACGAGCATCCGTCTACACCAGGTAATTCTAAGTATTAACACTTTATCAGGGAAACTTTAGTCGTAACATATGCTTCAATCTAATATACTGTAAGTTATAATATACAGTAGTTTTAAAAGTTATTTTTATTAAAAGTCAATTTGAGTTTCAGTTTTTCTATTCCGGGAATCGATTTGTAATAATTCATAAAATGGCAAAAATATGCCATAAATCTGAATAATAATGTTTGAAATATAAGTTAAGATGTTTTTGCAGTATTTTAATGGTATATAAAAATAAGTTGAAGTCGTATTAAATGACAACTTTTTTAATGTTACAAACAATTTCTCTTTTATTAAAAAAATATTTTCACATTTTTTAGCAATACTTCAAATAAAGTAATACTTATTATCATATAAATTATTTTCCACTTTAATAACAACTAAAATCAAATTTACGAATCAAATAGCAACTGAAACCCAGATATAAAATTTCATAACAAGTCTTACTTATGATTGAAAATAAATTCACTGTTTATTACTAAAGACATAAAAAATTATTTAATTGTTGAAAACGAAGCGATTTTATCACCAATTCTGATACTGATTGATATTTCCCTGATATTTGTTGTTGTCTTTGATATCAAATACTGAGTTAATGGTACTCAAGTGTATCAACAAAAGGCCGAAATGTTTAAGTGATCGTATGTTTTGATGAAAAAACGATTTACAAAATTCAAAATAAGTTTAATGTCAAATATAATGGCATTGTTTTCGTCCAATCTTTTGTATTAAACCCTGTATTCAGTCCAACATTATCTGACTATTCTTCGAGAATTGAAACATTTCTCTTCATTCAGAAAAAGGGGACAAATTCACAAAGTATTCAAATTTTCAAACAAGGAATGACTGAAAATAACATAACATTTCATTAAAAGACTATTAATTCTCTTTAAATATTTGATTTATAGTCCAAAATATGGTCTATTATTATAATATCATTAAAAATGCAATTTTGAGACAAATATATGAAATACTTTATTAAAATCTTAAATATATTTTTAATGCTTTTAATAAATATAATAAATTGTGTAAAAACTTTAAATATATTTTTAGTTATGTTTCAAAAGGAGAATAAAATTAAATTTTTGTTTCTCAAAGAAAACCCTTTTGTCATAAATGACAGCAAATTATTGGACAAAACGATATAATTTTCTGATTTGATATGAAATACTATATTTTTACGTATATTTAATTGAAAAGTTCAATCATTTTAACAGTTTTTCAATTTAGAAATGAATAAAATAAAATTTCAATTTTAAAATTTTGTGACATTGAATGATCCGGGTGTTTGTGATTTATAGCTTTAGGTCTTATTCTCTGATAAAAATTTAGATTTATTTAAATAAAAGTCAAAACAAAATAAAACAACACAAAATATAAGACATTAAAAATCAAATCTTCCTTTTTGTTGCCTAAATCTTTTCAAATGTAAATTGTCTCTGCTTATTATATAAATTTTAAAAAATTTTATTTGTTGATAACCTGGTCAAATAAGTAAATCGTATAAACACTGTATAATAATAAATATTTGACCCTTTATTTAAAACACCAAAAACATTGGATAAACCCCTTAACTTATTATCGTTTTCTCAGTGAGTGAGAGACCGAGATATATAAACAACCCTAGCATTACCTAGCTTAATTTGTGCTTGCTTTTAAGTAAAGAGCGGGATTTGTTTACATTTTTAGGTCTCTCTCTGACTGAGAAAACGATATAAGAATCAGTGATTTCTATGACGATTGTATTGAGGGTGAAATGTCCAATGACATTTAGAAATTACTCTAAAAGATAGTAATAGATAAAAGTCAAGTATATATTGAGTTGATTTGGAATTTAATTTTCATTTTAAAGTATTTTGATGTAATCTCTTTTAAAAATTGAGCTTGTTTAGTGATATTACTTATTTATGTACCTTAATAGCGAATATCCAGTACATAATAGTTAAAACTTTTATAATCTAGTTTAAACCCCTAAGAAAATGATGTTTAAAACCTTATTCCTCTTAGCAAGATTATTTATTATCCAAGTCTAGGAAATTATTAGAAATAGGTTTTGATTCAAAAAGGGATTGTCTGCCAAAACCTATTGGGAAACGACTTTTGTTTAATATTATTAATAAGTCATTTCAAGTCTAATGTGGTTTTGTCTGAAGACCGAAAAAATATTATATATTGTGTTATATTTATATTATATTAATAGCTATACCAGTGATACCAGTGCTCGCAGAAACAAATTATTATATCCTTTGATGTCATTTTGTTGTTTGGTTTGAATGTCACATAAAATAAGTTATTATTTTTATTATTATTATTAGCAGAAAATAAATGATATTTGTAACAAATATCTACTAATGAATGACAAAATCCAGGGACAGTTAATAGATTTATTAATGAAGAAACAATTAAAATATATGAAACTCTAATTAAACCGCACAAAACCTACGGTAACCCTCACTGGTTGATAAAATATCACATTATATCCCTTATAGACTACATCCTTGTTATAACGATAACTCATTTGATATATCTTTTTCATAATATCTTTCTTTTAATTAATGATTTAATATTTATCATAACTTTTGATACAAACAGAGAGTATTTGTTATGAAATTCAATAGAGATTTCATTCATTTATATCAAAGAATTCAACAAATCTTACATTCAATTGAATACCAGTGCCTAATAATGAACTAATAATTTGATACATAATGTGAACAATAAATATAATAAAAGAAATCCTTTTCAACTAAATATTGATTTCTAAAAATAAAAAATAAAATAAAATGTTTTGAAAAAAGTTTGCATTTTATCAAAAAGTTTTAATCAAAATAAACCTCAAATAAGAAATAGATTTCTTTCACTCAAACTCTGAAAGTTGTAAACGATTTAACAAAAAAGTTTTAATTGAATGAAAAGTTGGAGAAAAATCTTTTTATAAATGACTGTTACTGTACATACCTTACAGTACATACCTTACAGTACATACCTTTCCACTATTGAACTGATTTCCTACAATAATCTTATTTTTATTGCTTTTATAAATCAATTTAATTGAAAACAAGTCTTTGGAAACACAATTCTCCAGTCTTTGTGTCATTTATTTCAATGTTTAAAAATTCAATAAAATGTTTATTTGACCCACTTTTATAAAACCTAATTAGATCTTGATTAACTTTAAAATTATTATATTTATTATCTGGATAAAAACATCTATTCAAAATCAATCCCTGCAGTTATCGGCTCAACGCAAAATAAATCTCTGTATTAAAAGACATTAATAATGTATTTGATTCACAATTACTATAATAAGTATTGTATTTATATTTCTGAGAATTCATATAAAATTGATCCCAAAAACAGATTAAATGATATTTATATTAAAAGATATTATATTTACAGTTATATTATATTATCTGATATTGTTTTACATTTATTTTCAACTCAAATATCAATCTGAATGAGCCTGCTTTTAAATCTAGAATCTAGATGATGGACCAAATTGTACTGTATATTTAAAATACTGAATTGAAAAGAGACGGATCTCTGAACACGTGACCCATGAATTAAAAGGCCTAAAAGTTAAAGCAATGCTTGTGTTAAGCAATGTATCATAAGCTGGTGTTTATGGGGTTTCCAATGGTAACCAATGTTACAATTGAGTGACTGGATTGAAAAACCGGGTATCTCTAACCACGTGACCCATAAGGTGTAGCAATAACTTTAACATAGGTTGAAAACCCCGTAAACAAAAGCTTATGATAAACTGCTAAACATAAGCATTACATTAAATTTTCAAGCTTTTTATCCATTGGTCACGTGGTTAGAGATACCCGGTTTTTCAATCCAGTCACTCAATTATTGCTTCAACCTATGGGTCACGTGTTGAGAGATATGTCTTTTCAATTCAGTCTATCATTTGTAGACATTAATTAATATTTGGTTTTGTGTTTACAATCATTTAATAACTGATCTTTTGCTGTAATTCCTACTCATCTCAACACCAAAACTGATTAAAAAGTATATTATTAACAAAAATGTGTTTAATATTGAAATCAAAGTCAAAATAATCTGAAAAATTGAAAATTATTTTTAAAAAGAAAATAAATAAAACGTTTTTTGACTTTTGATGACTGAATGCATATATTTTTCATTGAAATCAAAACAGATTTGTATTAAATATGTCATAAAATGTTATATATTTTTCAAATTATTATAAACACTAATAAATCATTTTATTTTAAAATCTATTTATATTCTCAAACAAAATAACTTGTTATGAAAAGACTCGGAATATATAATATTTAATTGAATATTTATCCCTGCTTACTTTAATTTGACAACAAGTCTGGAATTACACAAAAATGTTTCGTTTATTAAATCTTTTTTTATAAAGTAATTCATTGACAGGACTTCACAAGCAATCATGAAATTGCTTAAAATTGACTTATTTTTAGTATCATTTCATAGTATAAAAACTAATATCCATGTCATTTACTATATTTCAATTCATGATAAGAGAGTTTCATTACTTTATTAATGTTTGTATAAATGGATTCAATGAATGGATTGACAAATCGTATAACAAAACACAAGAAAACAAAAATCAAATTATAGACTACTTTTGAATAATTAAATCAATTGAATGTTTGACCACTTATTAGATGAATGCAAATGAAGTTGTAATCAATAATTAAATCAGAAATAACTGAACGATAAGTTGTTATTAAATAACAATTGTTTTATTTTCAATCAATAAATGCAATTGAAATGAAATTCTGTAAGAATTGATACAAAAAAGTATTTTTCCTTTTGATATGCGTTCACAACATCACAACATCAGATGACTAACCCTTACATTCAATCAAACAATCAGTTTTTCCATGCAATTCATACTCTTATACAATCAAAGGTCTCTTCTGTGTATCTGTGTATCTCCCTGTTGTAAAAATTTCCTGATGTGTATAAAAATATAGGGAAATGATCTCACTTTGCATATTATTAGTGTATTATCCCCTGTTGTGTACGTTCTCTATTGTGTACGGATTTGTCGTGCATTTAATATATATCATAATAAAGTAGAGGACTTTCACTGTACAGTATAGTACAGTATAAGGTTTGAATTTCACCCAAGCTCTAAACAATAGGTGAGATCATATCTAATATGACGTTATCCTGGTGAGATTCTTTTATAGAGAAATGATATATTAAACCATTGATTGTAATCTTATGTTTGATAAAAGAATACCTGTCTTCTACTAATTATGATATAACTGACCATGATTAATTGAACAAAAAATAGATTTTTAATTTCAAAAGACTTACTCTTTTCTTATTCCTGTTGACATACGTGGGATCAACCCTTGAGTTGGCCGGCGCTTCGTTATCCAGATAGAGATGAATACACATTCTTAGGTATGCATACGATATAATCGCCAGAGGAATGAAGTACTGAAGCGCTACCAGAGTGTGGTTGTAGTGACGGAACAATTGAGGACTGAGTCCTGTGTTGTGACAGAAGGGAATGGTATAGTCCTGTGTGGTCTCATCCCATACCATCTCAACATTAAAAGCAATTAATGTGGGAATTGCGGCAATGATTGAGAACAACCAAATCACTATAATTATGAACTTTGTTCTTAATTTGGTAGCCCTGGCCTGCAATGGGTGTAGAACTGCCCGATACCTGTCCAGTGCTATGGCTGTCAATGTGAAGACAGAGACATTGACAGAAATCAGTTGGACAGTTGGACAGAAGGAGCACATGAACCAGGGTAGATGCCAGCGCTGCAGTAGTGCGGCCTGGAATTGGAAAGGTATAGCAAACGCACCGATAAGGATATCAGCGAAGGCCAGGTTTGCTATGAAGTAATTGGTGACAGATCTCATTCGGGTTGACCTCAAGACTATCCAAATTATTAATGAATTGCCGATCACTGCGCACAGGGATACACAACAGTAGCAAATGGACATAAATATAGCCAACTCTGTCGGCACATCATATAAATTGAATTCAGAGGGGATTTCAGAATAATTATCTTTCAGGAGATAATTATCTGTGGTTTCAATGAAAGATCCATTTTCTTCAGTAGTGAACAATTGGGTGATTGTTGTGGTGGTTGTCAACACATCCAATGAATCGATTGATTCCATTGCAGACAAAACTTTGTGTCAATTCTTTGATTAACTAATATTTTTGACACAAAACCTGTAAAACAAGTCCAGAGTTTAAGATCGGTTTCACAACTCACTGAACACTATATTCTGTGAACTATTCTGTGAACACAGAAATACTTTTTGACAAAATTTTGACACTTTTTCCGTTAAACTCAAGACTTATTTCTTATGGACCGGGAGTTTGATTGTATGCTGTCATCCAATGTTGTAATGGTAATCAAGAGAGCATATAATTCATCGATGTTTTCAACATTTAATGACAACGTTTTGCCATCGATTTGCTCTTTCAGTACATCCTTTCAAATGCAAAGTTAGAGCTTTACTGACGCAGAGATATGCGATGCTATAGCAGAGGGAACGGTATGTTTTCCAGAGCTCTTACAGAGACTATGCCAGAGGTATAGAAGAAGGGAATGGTAGACTAGTTTAATCCAATAATAGGTGGTATCACTGGGCGACTGCACTGCAATGCACTGTAATCTTAAATTTTGGATACAATTAATAGTAGTTATACTGTAATTCACAAAACAGTTAATAATTGATTAAATATTGAAATTATATAAAAGCACTGTTAGATAAACGTTATAAATATTATGAGCACTTGTATGCAAATTATTGCTTTTTATATAGGAATTGACACTAAATTTCAATTTAAATATCAAATTTTGTTTTTATAAAATCAACTGAAAAAATGAATTTAAATCCCAATTGAAATAATTGATTAATTTCACTGATTTGACGTCATTTTCCTTATAAAATGAATTTATAACAAACTCTGTGAGAGTTTTTATATAAATGATACAGTACATATTTTTGCTGATGAAATGAATGAAAAGGGAGTCTCAGTACAAATTAAAGGGAAGGGATGTTTGACAACAAGTTAATACAAGAAATCCTATTAAAAAGCTATTAATTTGTGTGAAACTGAATATTTGCAAAAAGTCTGGTTTTCATTTGTGAGTTAGGGTTAAGAACACAATATACCGGTAATAGAATGTTTAGTCCTTGTTTTTATAGCTTCTGGATAAATTTACATTTCAATTGAAATTAATATCTAATTTATTTGAGCAATTGATTAGTGTTTTTCATTGAAGTGTTTTTCATTGCATAAGTTTTCAATTTGCGTCAATTTTGCTGTAATGAACTAAACCAATAAATTCATTCTAGATTTTATTGAGATTTTAAAAGATCTTGTACAATTTTTGTTTTGTTAGACCACATTAACACATTTAACAAATCAATAAAATTGTATTTAATTTTAATGTTGTGGACATTCTTTAGTAATAATCTAATTATGATTTATATATTTGTTTTGAATTTCATATCATGTGTTTAATAAACCATTTTCTGGAATATTCCTGAACACTTTGTAATACTTCTTTATATTCAATGATTTAACTATTCAATATAATCATTTGTAGTGTGTTTTTAATTGTGTTTGATTACACTCAATATTAAAACAATTAAAATTGTATTTATGTTTAACTTTAATAAATGTTTGTCCACTACTCCACCACCAAATCCGAAGTCTACTTATTAAGAATAGATGAAAACTTCTCTCAAATGTCTACAAATGTTATTATTATTAAAGTTTTTTCCTTTATTTAAATAAAAAACATTTTCAAGATTACAATATCAAAACCAATTGTGAGTTTCGTTTAAAATCCAAGCATTGATAACATATTTAAATATTTATTTCATTCATTAAACGATATAAAAATAATTTTTGGAAAATGTATTAATGATTTTTTTATACCATTAAACGATAAAAACAATTATAAATAAATGAATATCACATTAAATAATATCACACTCATTGATGAACTCATAAAATTCATTATATAAATATGTTTTGAAATGAAAATTAAGTCTCGTTTTTGTCTAAATGAGAGTTCATTTGATTAGATGAGCAAAAAGTAGAGAATGTTTTGTGTTTTCGGATAATTTATTTTGTAATGCATTTCATGAAATGTAATTTTTTTCTCAATTGAAAACATTATTGAGAAGTTTTCAGATTCATTTGAAATATAGATATTTTTATTAACAAATAGTCCTTTGATTTCAACGAAGGGTTTATTGTAAACACATTCACATACAGTACTGTAATATTAAAATGTAGTTCTTATACCAAAATCTAAACAAATTTATTACTGTATTACTTTTTTGTGTTATGGTTTGACTATGCTTTAAAATCTCATAAAACCCGGAATAGTTTAATGAAATATTTGTTGGATTTGACAATGGACTTAATTTTATGAATGACTGACTACTAAATACATTCACTGAATACGTGAATTCAATAAAAGCCCATGTTAATTTCTTTTACCAAAATAAAGAAATATTATTAAATAATAAAAATCACATATATTTTAACCTTTAGTATAATATTCTTGTATTTGATTTCAAACACATCGTTGACTCCAACTCTCAAAATATTAATTCATTATTTATTTAAACACATAAACCGTTAAGCAATTGATTGAGTAATGAAAACATTGATTATCGCTCTAAAAGACAATTAATTATTAATTGAATTATAAAGAGATAAACAAATGTTTGAATTCATTTACAAATTGATGTCATTTTAATTATAACTTTCATTAGTTGTCGTATAATTAATATTATGTTTGACCCAATTGGCCAAATGATTATAACCAGCCATACAGGCAACCCATTCCTCCCTATGCAGGTATGTGTCTTCTGCATGACTGCCATAAGTGTGTCCATCACTGAATCTCTGTTGCATTTCATACTGCGCTTCCATATGAAGTCGTGACCAATCATTTGCATCGAGTTTTGGTCCAAAGTCTGTCAACTTATCGATAGAGTTATCAAAGTTTGCAAAACCAATTCGTCTACTGTTTCCCCAGTCATCCCCCTGTGGATAGTATAGTGAATTTGATGGCTTTCCCGACACATCTCTCATATATATGGGACCACCAGGTTTAGGGTATGGAGGGCTCGGCCAACGCAGGTTTACTAATGCATTGTAAATCAGATGTACATTAAAGTACGTGGCCTTCGGGACAGCCATTTGAGCCAATGCTGAGGTTAAAATGGACTGTAAATTACTAAATACAGCAATCATGTAATCAGGGTGAATTCGGTTATGATTAACAAGAGTTCCGTTTTCAAAAATATTTGAACCGTTGAGCCATTGTTTGAGCTAAAAATGTAGACAAAAAAGTCATTAATTGTTATAATAATGAAAATAATCTTATTATTTGACAAAAACATCATTAAGTGATGAAAAAACAAAACATTTCATCAAAAAACTAATCATTAATTCAATTCCTATTAAAAGATATTTTCCCCAAAAAAAACCCTTATTTTAATGAAATATTGAATATTTTTTATGAAATGTTTTTCTATTTTTTAGATAAAAATAATTTTGAAGTGAACTGAACTTGTTTGCCGTGAAATACTTCAGTGCTGTTGAGGTCTGAATGTCGTGCAAACCCACTGAGCATTAGTTCAATATTCTTATTCATCCATACTTTCCAATTAGGATGGGTTGGCATCATATTCAGTGCTATTTGTATTGTGTTTGCATTCCAAGCGTTTTCCTCAGCTTTAGTGTCGCCAACAAACACCACTTTCCCCTCTCTGTTCTGATAGTAAGGAACGGTATATTTGTTGAATCGATTTGCTTCAGAAATAATCATATTTTCTAAAAGACTTTTGTCGTCTTCATTGATGTGATCCCATATAAGCCAAGACGCCAGTGCTATGTGAGACGTCCACAAAGCACTTTCCCATTGATTACCCCAACCGCCAGCGCTATTAGCCCTATGTTTATAAGCCAATGATGTCAGCAATCGTTTGGTGACAGACAATGCCTGTGCTATTGTTTTTTCAGTGATGTTCTCGTTATATACAGAGGTCTTCAGTGCCACTGCAATGGCAAACGCCTCCATAGCCGGGGGTCTGATATGATATTCATCGATTCCATTGAAATTCAAATACTTCTGGGTCTGATTTGCATAGTATTGGTTCCACCAATGATTTAATCCATATTTATTAGCGTTTAATAAAACCTTAGCCCCTATTAGGGAGTTGTGATCAGTCGGTTGTGAAGAGTCTTTAAATACATTTTCATTAATAGGTTTTGTATATAATCTGTCGATTGAATCACTCAAACAAATAATTGGTATTAAAAATGTCAATTCAATTAAAAATATTAATTTCATTTTAAAATTAATAATTTGTGAAAATGTTTGCACTTTTAAAATATTTTTGAGAAAATAATGAAAATCTAATGAAATCTTGAGTTAACTTAACATTTTGTATCACTTTTAGAGCGCAGTTGTTGTGAATCTCAACGATTTCTTATATCATTTTTGATATAATTTATTAATCCATTAAATAAATAGATATAAGGAGTGAGTGAGTGAGTGAGAGAGAGAGAGAGAGAGAGAGAGAGAGAGAGAGAGAGAGA
>JAQGAT010001922.1:0-10764 GCA_034687845.1 Pantelozetes paolii | reverse complement strand
TAGCTATGGGTTTTATCGATACCTGTGCATATCAGCGGCAAATTATTTTCTATTGTTGGATATATTATGAATTGTTTTAAAATGATCTTCGACATAAACTCAAGGTAAATTTTAAAACATTGTCAATTAATTATTTACAAAAATAACAAACAAATTAATTTTATATTTAAATATTATACAAGGCCATCATAAATATCAAACAGATATTATCTAGTGTAATTTATAAACAGGTAGATTAATTTTTACTTCACAACCATACTATCATAGGAAGGATTTCTAACAAGGTCTCTTTCTACAATCAAATTATTATCATTAATCTGTGCAACACTTTTATTATCCACGTCTTTTTGTTCATAAACATCACTCTCACGAATATATGAATATCTATTCTCATAATCATTGGAATCGATAGTATTATAATCATCATAATTATGATCAGTGTCTTTTGATTTTACACTTTTATCAGAGGATAACTTTCCCAGGAATTGTCGTTTCCTATACTTCTGGACACAGAATACCATTGCAATCAAAATGGTCAGGGTAATGGTGGCAAAGACCCCGAACAATATATAACTGATAAATGTTGCACTAATGTACTGATGAGTGCCACACCTCTGCAACTCATTGCGATTGAAGCACAAGTAATAGCGAGTCTGACCACCGATACAGGAATTGGCTGCCATCCCAGATGAGGCCTTATAATAGGTCCGTTCCCTAATCCATATCATATTAGAGCCACACTTTAGTGTATATTCACTAATAAACCGTTTCTTTCTCGAGCACTCGGCTATGTGTAAAGTATCGGTGCTATTATTGAAGACAATATGATAGTTGATTGAAGACCTCTCCCTATATGTGTCTAATGAGGGACAGAGTGTCTGATTTGTAAAACTGTTGACCAACTCTTGTGAACACATTATAATAATTAGAAAATTAAAACAAAACAGAAATTTAAAAATTAATTTCATTTTTAGTTTTGATTTAATCATAACTTTGTTTACAATTGTTGTTAATTCACAGACAATTGTCTGAAACAATGTTTGCAATCATATAATTGAAAATTGTTTTAATTTTTAGCGGAAATAAACAGCACTTCCGGTGCAAAACAACGCAAATCTATTTCAAGTGTATTTTCAATTGTTCAGAGGAAATGACTTTAATTTTAAGCAATCACAACTAAAAATAAATGACAATTGAAATGAAATTATATTTTAATTTATCAATAAAAAAATTATTTTCAAATATTTTCAAACAATTCTTTGAATTCTTGTATCAATTGTTCAGTAATTAAATCAACGCTTGTATTAAACCCTGTTATTCAGACCCAATGCAGTGAATAATTTATTCTTGAACAAATAATTTTTATCGCTATTTATAACTAATTTTGGTTTTAACACAATGTTTTCAATCTTCACATCTCTCTCCTCCGTCTGACAACCGATGCTATCGGTCACCGATGGGATGGTATTTCTGCGCAACAGATGTGGAGGCGATCTCTTCGTCTGATTAAACATTTTGCCAAAAACGCCATCATTTGATCCAATAATGTCTGGCTTTAGACCCAGACTCAACTCAGCGACCACTTCGGCGGCAATTGGTTTATCATTGTTGCGATAAATATCACTCAAATTCCTGAATACTGTCAACACCTGTGGATATTTGCCATAATAGCGATACCAATGCCTATAATCATCATCACTGGCCACAAGTGCATAGTCTTTGTGACCCAACACTTGCATCTCTTCAGCCAATTCCCAGACACAGAGCTGTCGGTTGACATCAAAGCCCAACTCATTCTCATGTATTGAACACAAGACCTGTTTAGACATTAGTTCCGACTCTTTGTGTCGTTTCTCTTCATATAAAACGATTGATAAATAGGTTTTGATTTTTATAACATTCCTATTGTTGGCATTGAAACCCTTAAGCCATAGATCAAGTGCTTGGCGTAAGTACTGCTCGGATTCAGTGAACTCCCGGCGCTCTAAATGCATAAATGCTAGTAATTCACTCAAATGGCATTCGTCTGACTGCCGGTGCTCTGTCCCGCTGTCGAGGATATGTTGGCGCACGTCCTCCAGCTTTTGTTTGCACAGTGGGATCGCCACTTCGTACCGGCCATTAGTGGCATAGTCTATCACCAGATTACTAATAGACTCAACACTGGACGATAGCTCAGGCCTACTGTCTAAAGCGCAGTTGGATTTCTCATTAATACTTATATTGATCTCACTTTTAGTTGAATTGAAGTTCACTTCAAAACACTTTTCATACAAACGACTCATTGATTCATATTTTTCTATCAATGAGTTGTCATTCAAATCAATTGTGTTATCAATTGACTCAACATTTGTCTCATTATTATTGCATTCATTATTATTATTGTTCAATAGACTAGAGATTTGTCTAATCAGGGCCTGTTTGGCACTTAAATCCCTGTCCAATTGACTAACCGCTGAATACAATAGCGATTCAAACAAATACTTATTAAATGAATTCATAATTGAAATACAATTTCAAAAGTAATTGTAAATTAAAACAAAATCAAATCATTTGAAAAATATTTATGAATTAAGTGTCAAAAACAGCAAAACATTTGCGACTTTTTTGGCACAAAAATAAATTTTCTTCTGATATTGAGTTCAATAATCAAAACAAAACTTAATATATATTTTTCAATGACTGCACAAAAACTGAATAATTATCTCAACATTTCTATAGTGTTTATGAGATAATAGTTATCTTAAGAGTGGAAACAGATATCAATTTTATTTGTCAGCGATCTTATGAGTGATCACAAGTAGTTTTGAATGAGTAATAAGTTATCCTTGGTAAATAATAAAACATTTAATGTATTTACTAAGATTAAAAATAAATTAACCCTGTTCAACTAAAATATTTACAATTTATTATAAAAGACATTATATTTTTATCATCACATGAATATGTTTATTGTTATCTCAAACTGAGCCTGAGTTAATTAATATCTCAATTGACCCTTCGCTTTAGTTTTGTTATTGTAGGTCTTGGTGACCCCAACAATATATAAATAATAATAATCATGGGAATGGTAACAAAAACTCATTGCTCTTCAAAGTCTGTTATCAAATGAGTATAAGTCAAAGTCATTTAATATACTTAAGACTTACCATTCATTAGCTCTGATAAGAGCACAGCCTATTCAACACCTAACGTACAGATAGGACTGTCTCTATTCCACTGCATTGTAATGTGATAAACAATTGTGAGCTATAAGTGCTCTGCTATTGACTATCGTTTCATAACATATGTACAGATTTTAGATCTTATTTGAAATAATTTTGTTTTAAATCAAAATTCAAATCATTTTTTATTCAAAATTAATATTCAATTCAATATTACATTAATTATTTATTAATTAATTGTAAATAGTTGTTCACATGATCGAGGACTTTACTTGGCCATGGCTTTTTGATGATTTGCTTTTCCCATTACGGCTGTCCAAATGATGGCCAATATAACCAAAACTGTGACCAATTGTTACCAACTCACCTCAAATTCAGGTGTTATGCGAGTAATTCAAACAAATTTGAAAATAATTTAGATGTTTTGAGTAAATTGCATACCACTTGTGCTAATATACAACTGCCAGTGCTAATCAAATCTTAATTTGAATTAATAGTGTATTCAGGAATTGCATACCAATCCAAGATCATCAAAAACCAATCACAATCTATTGACGCAAACATTACTGTAATTAATATTTTATTTTCAAATATGCTTTAAAATGAATTGATTTTTATTGAAAGCAATAGAAATACCATATTTGCCAACACCTGTGATGCAGGTAATCAAATAGTGGACCAGGATAACATAACCTACATCCCAGTCCACTTTTGTTTAATTTTACACTTGCACACACTTTTTAATTTAATTGTTTGTTGTTTTCAATTTTAGATTGCTAAATTCATTGAATGACAATATTATTATTATCAATGTTAATCAATTTTTAATATTATTATTTACAATATACGATACTTGAGTGATAGTGTGATATTAACAAGATCATAATAGTATTAATTTATAGTTAACTTTCAATTATAATAATAAAATTGATTTATATTTTTTTCATAACTTAATGATTGAGTGAATAAATTGTTTTTGTATTTATTTTTGATATCTTATATAAAATCAAAATCAACACAAATAAGAGAAAGGTTAAACACAAATACGATAACTCAATGAACAGAAACATTTTTGGCTGTGTTTGAATGAGTGGACCCAAAACTACTGGCGTAACCAATGGTAGTATTAATGATGAAAATGTCAATATATATGAGATTTTATTTGTCAACTCAATTGTTTTATCTGCAAAAGAAAAGTAAGCATGTTGCATTGTTGAACATCCTAACCCTGTTATAAATAAATATAAATAATAAGTATAATCTAATTTCAGAGCACTCTATGGTGCGCCCATTTAAACCTCGGATCTATTCACCTATTAATGCATTTGTAAACCAAATAATTGTCTCACATTTGTGGCCGAAATAGAGGACAGACATCGATAGGCATAGTAGACATAAACTCAACCCAATAATAGTCTGTGCCTTCAGTTTAATGGCCACATAAGGTGATATAAGTCGTCCGAATGTAAATGTGCCGGACATTAGACACAATATTTTAGCTGCGGTTTGCGCCGACACACGGACTGACAGATTTTGATAATAGGTTGGACTGTAGACGAAATATATTGTCTCAAAGCCCTGGTATGTCATCAAACTTATAGCGAATATAATAATCAGTAATCGTCTGTCGTTTGTCATCAATTTTGAGTAAATTATCGGCTCATTTGCATTACCACCTGAATCTACAGTTTGCTTATTTTCAGGGGTATTGTATGGCTTAACGAAAAGCATCGCCAGAAGTAGTGCCGGTGCTGTTCATTGATATACACTTGCAGTTAAATTAATTTAAATTATTTTTCTTTTCACTCAAAAACATACCAATTATTGAAATAATACCGATTGTGAGGAACGGTGTCTTCAGTTTAGACCGTCTGTCCACTGAATAACTAATATCTGTTGTGCCAACAGTCGATTGAATCGTAGTATTGAAGGGAACAGTAGTTGACTTAAACTCATCATCTCCTGTCAAATATGGGCCGAGTATTAACGGAGAGGCAACTAAACCCAAGCCATACATCAAATCTAATATCTGTAGCACTTGTCCACTGTTTTTTGGCCACATCTGCGCTATCCAAACGCCAGAGGCACTATCACAGACACCGGCGCCTATTGAGGAAAGGGTTTTAAATGCAAATAACCACCAAATATCTGGACACCAGGGCTGGAATGCTGTGAAGATACTCATCATAAAGATGTTTAAAATTAGGAGGAATTGGTAGTTGAGGTGCAAAATTACAAAACCAACTAAGGGTTAGATATTTATTTATTAGTCTTAACTCCCCCTGATATTTCAAAGCTTACATAATGATCCTAGGATGAATCCAATTACATCAAGTGTAATGCCAAATGAGATGTCTTTCATGGAGGTCTGAAATATATACTTCATGTCAACCAGTGTTGCGCCAAATATATTGCGATTCAACCCCTTTTCAAATGAATTAATAATCAGTTGTTGTGAATAAAACCCCCTATTTTTCATACATAAGAAAACTGAGATAAGAGTATACAAAAAGTGTAAAAACATTTATCCCTGTATTTTAAACTCCAGGCTCTTTTATATCTTGAACAGTCCTCATCACCTTTTGAATGGATAACACTTTGTGTTGTTTTCATCATAACATTAAATAGTTTATCAATAATTGCAAAAAAAAATATTATTGAATAATAAGTTAATTATCAATTCATCACTTAAGATTTTCTAATAATCATAACTTGGTAAAATTTATCATACATACAAGGTAGTTTAAATGAAAATGTTAATAAATATTTGTTTAACATTTTAAATAATTAATTATTATTTGTGAAGAAAAATGTCATTTTATTGATAAGAAAATATGAAATCAAAGAATTCAATAGCAATACCAGGAATGCCTTATCAGTAGCACTGATGTGAAGTACATTAATCAAACGCACAGTTATTACAAAACCATTTAATCATAATTTCGTTTACTTATTATGTAATCATTATTTAGTTACAGATCCTTTTCTCAACAAAGTTACCAGCTAATTTCAATGTTTTTTTATGTTGATTAGTCATTTATGTTTCCAGTTTAAATATTATAACAACCTCAGCTTATCCTACGTCATTTTCTGTTATGCTTAGGTTTTTACAGTTAAGCACTTGTGCAGTAAAAATCCATTTAAAAATTTTCTTATTTAATTAAAAATTATATTTTTATAATGGAGTCAAATATATCCTGCTTAAATATTTTTAATGATTAAAATTCAGTTTTATTTATTAAATTAATTATTTTATATATTTGTTTCACTTTTTCCTCTTATTAGTAGTGTAATAGAAATTATATATTAAAATGACATTGCCACATGATAATTAATAAACGTATAATTATACTTACTCTTATACTTAGTTTTATTCAATGTGATTTCATTTTATTGTTATTTACCTCTAATTTATTACATCTATAAGATTTTATATAAAAGTTTAAAAACAAAATTAACAAGGCCGCCGCATTGCCAATATTGCACGCAAGATAACCAAAAGTTAAATCTGTTTGCATATACCACACAAACAAGAACCAAATGAACGCTATTGTCATTTGTGTTAATTGCATCTGGGTGATGTATATCTTCCACCACAGATACTTTTGATACTGTGGTCCCAAAGCGGCCAAAGCGTAGTATCCATACATAACTACGTGAACAAATCCATTCAGTAATGGAAAGATCATTTCTGTGGGCATATCTGTGAAAGGTAATTTTAAATTAACTTTGACTTCAACAATTACTAAATATTTAATATTAAAATTAACTTACATGGATTATATTTCATAAAAAGCCATCCGGCAGCAGGCACAGACATGTGATGCCAAACATGGAGAACTGAGATATGTGAATTCTTCTTCTTGAAGGCCATGAAGAAGGTGTCAATCAAGTCAATTAATTTTGATAAATAATAGTAATGAGCCATGTTTATAAAATTTATTGCTTTCTCCGATACATCAGTCTTAGGGTTTGAGAAATTCCACATATCAGTTATATGAGCAAGGGTATAACACCAAAAATATCCATTTATTACAACCTTTTTAAACATAAATATAGTATTAATGATAAATCCGTTAAAATATTTAAAAATAAATTTACCAATATTATATCGTATAAAACGATCCATCTCTTCAGATCATAGGGTTTACGGTTTTGCATGAATTTTGGAATAATTATTGTAACAAGCAGAACGTATAACAAAAACAAACCCCCAATAAGAGGACCTGATACATCTACCATGAAATAGTCTTTGGTGCGTGGATCAACACCTTCTTCCCAATAATCGTGGAGTAAATAATATAATGTTGAATCCCTGCCCACAATAAAAGCCAAGATATTTACAGAAATGCTATCAAAATACTTGTCAATTCTAAGTGACATTATTATCCAATATTAACTTGTTAACTCTCAATTGATAAATATATTTGAAATTAAAATTTACATTTAATTTTAAAGTGTATTTAAAACTGACTTCAGAAGGAAATAAAGTTTTAGTGTTTTTTAATTAATCTACGTAACTTATAAAACGATGGGGTGTTATTTGTAGATCTAGGAGGATATAATCAAGTTTAATACAATAACATCATTAAAACAATGACTCATTGATTGACTCAATATAGTTATAATATAAAAACAAGTATCTATCAAAAGTAAATATTTAATTTCAGTTTACTGGTAAAGTTGTTTACATATATCACCACGATTAGATTTTAGTTAAGACTCCTAATTAATTTCCTATAATATCATTCAACATTATTTAGAATAGCATGTTAAATCTACATAACGTGTATCGAGTTAAATTCTTTAATGATAATGGGATACACGCATTAATTAATTATCACTATATGTCCCGGTTACTTCAAAAAACTGAAATTAAAACTTGATAACTATTTTACTGCAATATTAAAGTGTAAAAATAATTAACTTATTTTTAATTAGTTTTAATTATTAATAGTTTTTATCCTTTCAAAACATTTTAATTAATAATAATAACTCAAACAATTAATAACTATAAATATTATTTCAACTAAGCAAGTAAAATTGTCATCAATGTCACAAAAATAAATTATAAAATCCCCTCCCCATATACGCATAGAATAATTTATTTTTAACATTTTGAAACTGTCTGTCTTCTTTATAATTTAAATATCACCTGTATAATTGAGTTCACTAAAGGACCCTGTCACTCTTTGCACTTATATTATCAAAAGCACTCGTCTATTGTTAAAAGTCTAGAAATCTAATCAATATTACATTTAAAAGGCACACAATTTGAACACATTTTTCAATTCACATCTCAACATATGAAACCAATTATAATGTAAAAACTAAAACAATTGTTTTTATCATTTATTTGAGTCAAAACTTTAATAATAAAATAAAATTGAATAGACCTTGTCAAGTTTTTATTTACAAATAAATCGCTTATTAATTATGTTTTCAAATGTTTTCAGTGTTTTTCTTATTGTTTTCATTTCAGACGTGATTTGCTTTGAGTTTTCAACCAATTGTGGAAATTCTAGAGCAAAATATTTGGACCCAAATTGGCGTATATTTGGAGGACAGGACGCACTGGAGGGTGAATATCCCTGGCAGGCAATACTGGCAAGTACCGACACTGGTGATAGAGAGTGTGGTGGGTCCATTATCAATGAAAACTGGATTTTAACGGCCGGTCATTGCGTTATCGGTACTAAGAATATGAGTGAATATTATATACGATTAGGCGTTCATAACATGACATCTCATGAGAGCTCTGAAGTGAATGTGAATATAGAAAATGTAAGAATGACTTGATATATATTTAATTAGGAATAAAGGTACAAGGTGCTCAGATATATTCAATGTTAACAGGTGCTCTTCACATTAAAGATAGTTTCCAGAGCATTGATGTAAATATCAATATATAACAGTGCTTACCTTTAATTTAGATTTACATGGATGATTACATTGGATGGATAAATGACATTGCACTAATCAAATTGAAAAATAAACTTGATTTCAGTGGAAAGCATAAACATTTAGAGCCAATATGTTTGGCCACACATTCATCTAATTTGACTGACAATTGTTTTGTCACTGGATTTGGTGGCCGAGAAGGTCAATATTTGAATTAAATAAAATTACCTTGTTTAGATTTTTGTTTTTAGACCATAAGAAGGTAGAAATTTTGCAGAAGGTCTTTGAGCCGTCAGTGAATTCAAGTCATTGCTTAAAAATATATAAACATTTCAATGCAACTCTCAATCTCTGCGCCGGCGGTAGCACTACGGGTGGCACAGGCTTTTGTAAAGGAGACTCTGGCGGTCCTCTACAGTGTCTCTCAGTTGAGGGTCGTTGGCATCAGACGGGCATTGTTTCATACAATGACGAGTGCGGAAAACCAAACGTTCCCGACATTTACACTAAAGTATCTGAATTTGTTGATTGGATTAAACATATAGTATCAACAAATTAATTAAATGATCATGGAAAAATATATCAAATTCTAAATAGAGTTGATTACAAATTAAATATCTAATTTTCATCCTGGTATTATTTACAATGTAAACTTTAGATAAATTATTAAAACTAATAAACAATTTACACTGTTAAACAATAAAATAACCAAGCATAAAATTGACAGTACTATCTAGATGTTATTCTATTGATTTAACTACATGATTATTCAAAGGACATATAATTATCTTTCACAACGAGTACATTATAAAAGGATCGACAAAGGTAATTAAAAATTTATCAATGTAAATTTAAAATTGTGTAATTACTTAACAAATAAAATTAAAAAGTTTAAATTCTTTAATATAGCCTTGAGCTCATTATCAATATATGGTAATAACTGTAAACACGCAACAAGATGAAAAGAGATAGGTTAATCAAGATCCTATATCAAATGAGAAAAAAGAATTATTATCATTTATGGAAGATTTTTGATTGGATTACGTTCAATCACTGATTTATATGTTTTTAGACTATTTAATTTCATATCTAATTGTTCATGATCAAATTAATAATTTTGTTTTTTTCTTTACTACTTATAACGGAACAATTTATATAAATAACAAGGAAAGTCTTTAATTTATTTATAAATAAGAAGAAGTAGTTTAATTAATTAAAAACAACCATTTCATGATCAAGGAAAATTTCTACATTGCTCAATTAAGAATAAATAAATATAAAGTTTATTATAATAGTTTTCTATTGTTTTCAATTTCATTAAAATGTTTTTAACTAATTAAAAATAAACAAACATTTAAACTACATTAAATAGAAATAATATATAAGCCTGACATATTAATATTTTGTATACAGTACCTTGATAACATCTCTATACATTTTACATTTAAAATATTATATAATATTTAATTAATTTATTTTATTTTATTCTAAGTGATCAAGGTGTGTGTAAATATTTTAATTCTGTTAAAATAAACTATTCACAATCGCTTTTAATGTGACCTGGCCAATATTACAATAATGGAGGATAATAAAGTTAATTTAACTCAAGAGCAAACAAACTATAAACTACAATTGGTCTGGCGCAACATTATTCTGATGGCAATTCTGCATCTTGCAGGATTGTATGGTTTGCATCTGG
>JAQGAT010001921.1:0-10764 GCA_034687845.1 Pantelozetes paolii | reverse complement strand
GCTTTTATATTTAAATAATATTAAGATATTTAAAAATCTTTGGATTTAATTCAAACAAAAATATTATATTTAATGGCAATAATGACACTGAAAAGACAAAACACTAGTTTTTATTCCCCTTTAAAATATTTATTAAATTCGGAACCCCCTGTCGTTGTTTCGCAATAAAGTTGAAAAAGTCTTAAATCCCTACAAAATCAGAGCTTTTTTTTGTCAAAACAATTGAAAATTAAGTCAAAAGTGGTCTCAAAAAAATTAATAAATATTTAAATATCTTTGAATTGAATATAAAATACTATTTTGCAGTGAATTTCATGCATTTCCTAAGACTTATGATTTTTCACAGTTTTGTTAACTCAATAATGATTTCACATCCGTTTCCCATAAATTCAATACTAATAATTGATTCATTAGTTTTAATTAGTTTTTTGTAAATATTTATGTTTTGCTCAATTATTACACCCTTTTTGGTCTTAAATCAGAGAAAATTAGTTAAAACTCAGCCATTAATGCATAAATTCTTGAAATTCTTGAATGAGTCTAAAAATGAAATTATATTTAAGACAAAAATAAAAATTAAAATAAAAGCAAAATGTGATTCAATAAAGAAAGTGTTAATTGAAAAACATTTTCATATAATTTAATAATAAAAACTGAATTCAAACGTAATTTAATTCACGTCTAAATTGAAACAAATTTATTAAATGAAAAATTCATAACAAAAACCATATTTGTTGTGAGTTTTGTGCTGTTAAAGCAATTCACACAATGGATGGAAAGGGAGGAATGAGAGGAATGGGAGATAAAGGAGGAAAGATCTCAATGTTTTTCATTTTTCCTCAAATATTAGTATTTATTATTTCTATCCTTAGCCCTGTTTTGTAGGGCTTTTACAGCGGTTTCTATGATATGAGTGCATCCATGAATCAAAAGTTTGTTTTAATTAAAGATAATTTGTGCACAAAATCTCAATTCAATTAAATATTAGAAAACATAAAAATTAAATTAAAAATCCATTCAAAGCAAACAATTTTCAGCAAATCTATTGTTAAATCATTACTTATTTTCATCAAAAACTTATTGTTATGTAAACATTGAAAAGAGAAATGTTTTTTGGTATTCAATGAGAAAATCAAGAGTTGTGTTGAAAAGAGCATAAAATGATAATAAAAAGTGAAATGGATTACAATATTATGTATTTTCTTGACATAAGAATTGTTTATTTTAGATAATTATTTGCTTTTATTGTTTGCTTTTCCAAGTCTTTTGAATTTCAAGTCTCGCATCAAATCCCAAATTAGTCAATGAGAGAGAGATTACAAGTTTTGCGAATCAGATCTTCAGCTTATATACACTGTAGAGGACTAGTGATGGCCAGACTCTGAGGGAAGGGTTATTGAGATGCTTTTCCAACCCTTAAACCCGAAGCGAATGTATTTTTCTTTTTGTTTCATTCATTGAATGTGTTTTTCATTGCATTTTTGGTTTATTTTTAGTCTAATTTCGGTTTGTTTTGACAAAACTAAAGGGATTTGAGATCTGCTTTGACGTGTATTTTATAACCCCTCTCCTAACCATCACTGGGAAACACAAAAACAATTTTTTATTTCATAATCAAACACAAAGTTTTAAACTTTTGAAACAAAAACTTTTTAATTGAATAAAAGATTAATAAATCAAAGAAAACATAAATGTTTTATAAAAACTAAAAATTCATTTAAAATTTTGTGTTATATTTGTGTTTTATTCATAAGTCGTAAATAAAAGACAAATAAAAATGTAATAAAATTTGTAATAAAGTTATCAAAAAATAATAGAAAAAAGTATTATTTTGATTGAAATATACATAAAATTTATTTATAATATAAGACTTGAGTATTGACTCAAATAGTGTTGAATTGAAAGCAATTGAGTTGTTGTTAAGACTTGTTAAGAGTTCTCAACAAATATTTTATTACATCTCTAGAAATGATTGAATAAAAAATGTCTTTTTATGTGTTATTAACGTTGAAAAGCAGTCTTTCGCTCAAAATTTATTTACTTTCATAACAATATGACAAACATTTGAATCAAATAAATGTTAAGACAAAAGATATTTTGAATATTTTGTGTAACAATAGTATAATAATTATTAATAGCTATTGTTTTTATAGACTATAATCTCATGAATTAATCACTTTCCCCCTTATATTCAATATTATGCAATGCTTTAGCATTTAAATTTAAACCAAAGAATGTGCCAGAGTATATTTATTATCCTTCATTCAATCAGGACTTAAAATTAGCAAGATTAATTGAAAAGATTTAACTGATAATTAAAATTTCCTCAAGACTTGAATTTTGATCTTAATTTCTCAATCTGTTTGAGATATTCAATACATTTAATGACTTCAAAGTTAATTTGAAAATTTAATGAATATATTCTGGGCCTATATCTGAGAATACATTAATGCATTGAATAGTTTTATATCACAATTAATTATACAATTTGTGATTACATTAACAATAATTTTAAAATATATTTTTACGTCCATTACATAGACTTAATGGTTGAGAGAAATGAATTAAATTATTCAATGTTTACAACATTTTGCTTAAATAACGACACATTTTATTAGAAATTTCATTATTATATGAAACCAATAGTAATAATAATTATAATGACTTTTAACTCAATTTCATTAATGAATCAATTTATTAGTATTTTTTGAATACAAGTCTTAAATTGAAAATTTTATTTTATGTCAAATATTTCTTTCACATAATCTGACTGTTAAGGGTTAAGGGGTATTCAATTTGTTTTTAGGGGTTTTCTTTCACAACTGCTGTGAATTTTATACATTTGAAGCTATTTTGATGTCAATGTTAAGAAAGCTTTTAATTTGATTTTAGCATAAAATTGCGAAATCTTAGAAAAAGACCCTTTCCTTACATTATTTAGCTTTTACTGCATTTGCAATACAATAAACCAAATTATAGTTTATTTTTATGTTTTGAATGAAAAGTTTTAATCAAAAGACAGATTATATTAAAAGTAATTTTCAGTGAATTTGTTTTTATTGTTAAAAAAATAGTGAAAGACATGAAAATATAAATTAAATAACAATTAAATTAAATCTCTTTTAAATGACAAACGTTTTAATGATTTTTAATTTAATAAATAAATAAATAAAACTATTGTTTATTTAATATACACTTTATATCCGTTTCCGGTATTGTGTTTAACATTTGGCGATTATGTTAACAAATAACACATTGTTTTAAAATGTTTTTAATTGCAATTCAGTTTACATTGAATTTTATCCAAAGAGAGACCGATTATTATATCACTTATTATTGTTAATCACTTGTCATCGGGAATAGACTTATGGACACCACTGACCAAACCTAATATATAAGGCACAGTTGTATTTGACTTTATTTACTGTTATAAAGGGGTAATAATAGATTGCAATGACCCGGATATTCTTTAACCAGTGCTTTAAATATTGATATAATCAATGGTATTATAGTCATTACAGTTATTATGACAATAGGGTTCAAATAATTGTCTAACTGTCCAACCAATTGGTCTTTAGATATGAAAACAAACTATTGATTCATAACAACGACAAATGTGTTGATAAAAATGCAAACAATAAGGAAAGGTATGGATTATGTGATCACAAAATATGAAATTATTTTGAATGCAAATTATAAATAGTATAAATTGATTCAACAATATGTCTATAAATTAAATAACAATTCAATTCATTGCAAACAAATATTAAAATACATACAAAACCCCCTTAGAGTTAAATATCTAATTTGAGAAACCCTTGGAGCTGTCAAACATAGTTACCCCTGTTTTATATGCTTTTATGCAAAACTGTCTTTCCATCAAAACTCTGTATTTCATATCAAATTTGAATTTTGTTTGAAACTGTGTAACAAAATCCTAATCCAATTGTAAAACAAATCAATAGTTTTGTTGTTTGTAATACAAAAAGTGTCACAAATTTCCTCAAACTTATTATTTTGTATATATTTTGCACTTATTGTCTGTAAAAAGCAATTCAATAATGACATCAAATATTTTGAAGAAATATTTGATTTATTATTCATTTAAGACTTACTGACGATTGAGATCTCAATCCATTACTGAATAACACATTTATTGACTGAAAAGTAGTGAGAATTTCAAATATATATGACATTAATGTGCGACAGAAGTGAACAAAAACACCGTTTCCTTAATAATAATATTTTGTTTGTGTCGTAAAGGTCTGAACTAAACTTGATTTAAAGCTAGCTTTCAGGTATATATCACACCAGAACTGCCATTCCCTGCCAGTCCTCAGTTGTAAAACCCAAAGAATGGATTCAATTTCAGAGCTCTTCTTAAGGTTTTCGCATTGCATTAGATTTCAGTCCATTTCACACAAACTGTTGGATTGAATACTGATATCGAGTTATAGTTAAAACAATAATCGCATTCACATTCACTTTATTTGATTTCAACTGCACTTTCAAATTGGTATTTGCTTTCACTGTTTGATAAAAAACTAAAACCAAAATCAATTAATTCATTCATTTTTAAGTAACAAATACTAAAAACTAATTTTTATCTCTTATCTGTAAAACAATTGATTTAATTGATGACAAAAATAACCCTATTTTTCATTCACGTCATTAGTCTTAGTCTTAAATCTTCAGTGATTTTCATCTAAATTTTAAATAGTCTTTGAATTGGCTTTTATTTATCGATCGCTTTCTCTGCTTATTATTATTTAACTAATAATATCTTTGAGAAAAAGTATTTTCAAATATTTATGAATAAAAAAATCTTTAAATTTCAATCAATAATACATTTTAAAAGTATTTCTTAATAATAGGCTTCAATTCTCAACACAATTATTGCAATAAATCTTATTTTGTTGTTTGAAAATCTGTATCAATAGATGAAATGATTTATTTTATGAGAGGTTTTCATCATTTTTGCTTTAAATTCAATGTTTTCACTGACTTTTGGACGAAGTGTTCAGAATTTCATTATTGAATTCATGAAAAGTGTTGTAAATGTAAAAAATAATTATTATTAAATATTTAATTACTTTATTTCAAACAAAATATTTTATTCACAGTTGAAGTTTGGGTCAAAATATTCACATTAAAGTTGAATTTAATTTTTGAAATAAATTTTGTTTTTATATATAATTAAAAATTCCTATGAATTCAATGACTATTTATTTGAAAAGAGAGTAAATATTCATTGATTTATAAACTTTTTTATTTATTTTCATAAATGTTGAGATAATTTTGACACAAAAAATGAGTTCAATTTTTTGTGAATTATTTAAATCATTGTTTATTTGAATGAAGTCTTAAGAAAATGGGTTTAAGTTCTGAAGAAAATGAATAATTAGTTTATTTTAAGCCTTAGTTTGAAGTGATTTCTCACTAATTCTTAGTTAGTTTTGTCATAAAATTTATTCTCGTTTATAATGTTTTTTCTTTTCAATTGAAGATAAATTTAAATAAAAATTTATGCAATTTTCATAATTTCTTTAAAATAAATATTGTTATAAAAGCTCACAAATAATAATAAACATAAACTAAATTGAAGAAACGATTAACTAATTTCTGAGATTTCTAATCTCAGTTATTTAAGTGGAATATACCAGTGCTGTACTACCAGTGTCTGAATATAGAATCCAGTTCTTCCACTCTATGAAACACTTATAGATTACATGATTTGGTGTCTGGTATTTATACCCCGGTATTATCAAAAACTGCCGGCAGTTTTGTCTTTGATTTTGCCAAAAACTGCTAAACCATTGATTGATATAAATCACATGTTTTTCTATATATATTTACTTTTTATAAAGAATTTTGAAATTTTATTCATTGAATAGTTTTAACAATACTTTACATTCAATGCCAATCTATACCTCAAAACACATCAAATTAGAGATTTTTGCAATCATTTCGCAAATAATTTATTTTTTTTGTGAAATGTTTAAAATCGGCTCAAATTGTGTGCAAAAAAGCGGAATTCAATTCAATGTTTGCCACAAAAGGTTGTCTTAAGTGAAGACACAGCTAAACAGAATAATCGGGCAGATTTACACAGTTTTGAATTTTCTCTCAACAAAACTTTTATTAGCTTTTAAGGGAATGTTTATGTTTTATGCAAAACATTTAATGCATTTTTTGGATAAACATTAGAAGAGATGAATAAATCGGTTGAAAATGTTTTTCTGAATTCATTTTAATCTTTCATTTATTTGTACAAAAATTTCATATAAGACACGAGAAATGATTTATTAGTATTACATAAATTGCAAAATAAAATATTGATATGAAATGAGCTTGAAAATTTAATAAATGATTTTTTGTTTTCACTCATCCATTGCTTTTGTGAGATATAATCAATAATTTTTCATTTTTTTAATTATTATATCATTTTCTTTGATATAAAATAACAAATATTGACATAAATTCAGTTCAATATTCATTGGGTGTGAAAATTGATTGATTGTTTCAATACTAAAATGATTGTCGATAACAAAGTTATGCTAAAAATGTAAAACGATATCAAAATTCAGTCATTTTTCTTAAATTTGGCTAAAGTTTTGAAACACAGCTTGAGTTTCAATAAAAGCGTTGGTATTGTAAGTGTGTTGACATTAATCGCCAATAAATAAATGTTTTGTTCATTAATTTATTGTTAATTTCATAACAAAATTGCCTAAAAGTGCCAAAATTTGGTGAATATTTAAATGAAATCTAATATCAATTTTCAATCAAATATTATATATATTTTTTTATTGAATCGATAAAAGTATAGACAAATGGATATCAATGGTCTAAAAATATCATAGTTTGAGAAATAGTGACAAAATTTATTTGAAATAACATAACATAAGGGACTAAACGAGTGAAACATATATCTTGACGACCATTCAGGCCATTGAAATGGCAATAAAGATGACATGAATTTCATCCCATATTCCGATTCATTGACCGTTTGATAGCTTCGCAGATCTGCTATTATTTTCTGCAATTCCTCATCATTTCTAACAAATAATATCTCATTTCCTCAATGATTGTGAGCACAAGGCCTGTGCTATAGATTTTTGGGTCCAAACGAGGATTTCTACTAATTTCCCAATAAGTTTAACATTGATTTGTTTGTTGGCATCAGTTTTATTACACAATTATAAATCTTAGCCAAACATTAGATGATTTGTATTTATATAAGCATTGATTGAATTTTGTTATTCATTTGTCAGTATTTAAATACCAGTCGTTATTTGGCCTCTAATTAGGTTAGGCTTAAGGTTTCGGTTATACTTTCCCCTAATATTAGATCTTCTTTTCAGTCGTTTTGTTAGTGTTTTCAAAAAACATTGAATTATTTCTTTAAAAATATTTGTTTTATTTTTTCAAACAATTTTTAAATGGACTTAAAATTTAATCTCAGTTTTGTTTGTGATTTAGATTTAAAGCAAATATTTGAAAGAATTGAATGAAATTTATTCAAAAGAACTGAAATATAAATAACAAAATAAACATTATTTGACTGAATGTTAAAAAATAATATTAAGTTTTTGTCAGTGAATCCAAACAAATGTTTTTCATCTTAAACTATGCAATGATTTTGAATTCAGGTTTCACTCAATTAGAGTCATATTTTTGGCTCAAATTTACTTTTTGGACAACAATAGAGACGCCAAACAGTAAAATACATTTTCAAACATAATATCCGTTTATCTGTTTCTCTATTCCTCTATTCATCCCATTTTATATTATGTCATCAACTCTTCTCACATCAAATGTAATCTTCAATACGACTATAGATATTGAAAATTCAAATCTATTCAAAAATACAGCCATTTTTTGGTATGCTTTGTATCCATTTCTTATGCATTTCAATTTGATCTAGATTTCATAAAAGGGGGTATTATTTGATTATTATTATAAATAATATTGAAATTAATCTTTCATTCAATTTTTGCTCAAAAAAGACATTTCCCCTTTAATTCGATGCTTTTTTATGCTTATTTAACTATTCAATAATATTCAGGCAAACATTTCTTTTACTTTCAATAAATTATAAATTTTTTAAATCAATAAATAGTTGATTGCTTTGCAAATAAATTTTCAGTGAAAAGTGAGTTTGACTTTTATTTGATTTTTCTTCGTTCAACTCATCCCTGATATCCATTATCTAAAAGACATCAATGTTTGCAGAAGTCTATGAATTATTCAAATTATTATTGAAATGAAAATTCAGTTTTACTTTAAAAGGCAAATAAATATTATTTAATAATCATTTGTATCAATGGTTTTGTCAATAAAATTGTTATTAAATTCAATTAAAATCTATTTATTTTGAAATTTATTTGTATTTAATTCAGACATTAGTTTTTGTATCCAAAAAAACATCAAATAATAAATCATAACTTTTTGGATCTTTTTTTGCAACAAATAATAATTACACCACTTTTTCATGGGTTTCAGTGAATTGAAGTGAAAAAATGCATTTAATTTATAATTAATTTGTATTTTGTTTACATAAAGAAACACAAAATGTATAAAAAATCAAAGTATTGTTTAATCGGAATACTTTTGTTTTAATTTGAAGTTGTATTTTGACTCAAGAATTGTCTTTAAATCCATTAATACCAGTGCTGGTAATGTTTGGTCGATATTTAAGTGTCAGTTAATCAATCAAATTGTGAACTCTCTGGACATTTGATTTATTCCTTAGAGTCGGTGAACACAAAAACCTTAACTAAAGTTTTGGTGAAAAATATTCTTTGCGTTTGACTTTTGATTGCATTTTCTTTTGCTGCCAACAAATCAATGATTTTTTTTAACTACTTTTATACACCTATTATGTAATGAATTTGAATTTTATTTAGCCTTTTGTTTGTTTGTATTGAAGACTGAATTTAATCAGACTTTTGTTGTAAAGAAAAATAATCACAACTTTTTTTGTTGTTTGTCTGACGGACTGTGTTATTGAGTATTACAACAAAATTAGAGATAATTTGAAATTTAAATAATTTTTTTCAATTGGTTTTTGCTTTCATTTAATTAAATAAGTGTTGAAAAGTAATTTTCACTTTCACTCTTCAATACAACTAATGGTTTGAGCGATTATTTTGTTACAAATTTGTTAACTTTTGTGAATTAATAGCCGAAAAGCTTATGAATTAAATATTAATTCAATTATAAGTCTATACTTGAAATGAATTGTTAGCTTTTGGACAACATTTTAATGGGTTTTTACAGACGCTTAAGAAATTGAAGAATTTAAGCCCTATTTTCATAACAGGACTTCATTTCATCTGTTTTTGGCATTTCGTCCGCATTTGTCATAAATATTGTATTAATTTCTATATCAAATATTTTTCCAACTATACCCCAGTCAGTCAGTGTTCATAAGGGTTTGGGAGGCCATACATGCCATGTGTGCAAAATTGCAGTTTAGTAGAGAATAACAATAAAATCTCTGGCAATTGATTGATATGAATAGTCGGTGCTAACAAACAAATTAAGTATTTCTCTGGCGCTCAGCCATACAAGTGCTCAGCCATTGCTGCAGTCATTCATTTCTTCACAACAGAGACTCTCAAATGGATATAATTTACCCGATCTTTAGATTCACTTTCTCTCAGATGACAGACAAAACAATTGTAGATTATTTAGCATTAGATAAAGAAAATGAAAATATTATTCATTTTTTTGTGAAATCTTTTATTTAAATTGATTTTCAGTTTTTTAGTCAAACTTTTCTATTGTTTTACTTAATGCTAGAAATTTTGCAAAAGTAATGACAAAATCAATGTTCAGTTTATTTCCATCTCTTATGTAATTCACAATTAATTTTGCATTTATTAGACAAAAGAAAAGTTATTTTTCATTAATTATTTGGGAATTAATTGAATATTCAATTAATTTGTTAGTCATGTGTTGTGTTTGTCCTATAAATTGATTTATTATTTGTTTGAAAATAATATGCAAAAAGTGTTTTCCCATAACAAAACAGAAAGCAATTACTGATTGAAAACATTTGTCAAATTATAAAATTGTTGTTTTGTGTCTCCAAACAGAGGAATGGCTTATATTTTGGTCTCCTTTTCGGTCAGACATTGATTGAGAAAATCTAAAACAACATTCACTTTAACTCTTAGTGTTTGATCCAAAAAGAAGTACCAAAATAGGGGTAATCTGTTTGAATGTCCATTAATATGGTTGAGACACACGTTTGTTGCCACAAATGACTTACAACACACATGACATACCAGTGCCGTCACATTGGTTTAATTGAAACTAATTCAGCCATCGTTTCCATTAATGTTTGTCTGATGTGATGAATAAATTAATATTCAGGGTATTACCAGAAACTCCATATATTTAATTAGATATATACAGTTGAGGTAGTGATGGGTCAAATGGGGGAATAGGATATAACACACCCTTAGGACTCAGATATAAATTTTACAATTGGGAGTACTTCACCTCTTTTTACTGAATAATACAATGAATATCCCATTCATTTGAGATGTGAGTCACTCTTTGGTTAAGTATTTTGTAATATTAGGAAATAATACTCAAATTGTTTGCAAAACTCAAAGAGTTTTTAAATTTACATAAAATTTAATGTTTTTAATGCAAATTATTTTATAAAATAATCTTTGAATTACATAATTGATTATAAAATCACTGGTTTTAGACATAAATTTGATTTTAACTAAAGAGGAATATAATCAG
>JAQGAT010001920.1:0-10773 GCA_034687845.1 Pantelozetes paolii | reverse complement strand
CTTTTTAAACTTTTCATTTCTTATAACTCTTAGAAAGAAAAATAATTATAATTTTTAGCTGACTGTGCGCTTTGGCACTGAAACCGTGACCGAATCACCGAAATGTATTACCCGATCACAACACACGACCCCAGATATCATCAATTATTGCATCGCTTTCACTAAAAATAAATTTTGAATTTATTTTCATTCAAATCGAGAAAATGTTTATTAAGTGTTGTTTGCATTGAATCTTATAATGACTTAAAAATTATTGTGAAAATTGATTAAACAATAAAAATAAGAAAAAATCAATTTTTATTGCAATTAATAGAAAAGTTTGTCTAAACGGCACTGAATTGTAAGGTTTATTACTTTTTTATTGTTTCTATTCTACACTTAAAGTTATACAGAATAAGTTATTAGCCTCCAGGCCTTTTTGCACAGTACTAAAGAGTGCAGTCCCTCTCAATGTTTTAGTTTTTCATCAAAAAACCTAAAGAAAGCTTTAAATGCTTAGAAATGTTGTTTAGGAATAGAGACGAGAAGTGAGTCCAACAGACATCACAATAATGTAAAGATTTTCTTCATTGGAGTCTCATTTACGGCAAATATTTATTTTCTTTTTACTCTCTAATCGATTTGAAAGGTATGTATGAAATGAGAGAAAAAAGTTAAAACCTATCGAAGAGTGAGATTTCATTTTGGGTTCACTTTAAATGAATACAACTTTTCTGCTGCTTCTGTGAAGAGATTTTTTATTACAATAATAATAAAAGTTTCGATAAATTATAAATTATTTCATAAATTCTTATATTTTTTACTTTATTTCAAGTTTTTCTCTCTTATGTCACGACTTTTTGAATCTTAAGCAAAAGAAATTGTGAGTCAATTGTAAGTTAAAGAAAATTATAAGTTTTGAAGAAAACACTGTTTCGACAGTAATATCTGTTTTTCAGTTTTTCAATGAATTCTTTTCCAAAAACACTATTTTTTGGTTCAAATTCATTAAATTTATTTTTTTACAAACGCCTCCAATAAGTAAAGACAGGTATTAAACGCCGATTCACTTATTGTGTGATTTCTACAGTAATCTCAATTCGCTTTCATTTTAAAAAAATATCAAAACTATTTCAAATAAATTCAATTTTACGCAAATTTTTATTTTCCAAACACTCATCGATTGATTGATTGATATATTTATCTTTAGTTTAATCAAAAGGTGTAAATAATTAAACCAGGGTTAATCTTTAAGATATTAGCACTTTTAGTCTTTTTGCATATCAAAGGAGTTAAACATTTGACTAAACACAATAAAATTTATCATTTATTAAATCAAATGAATGTTTATTTCAATTGTATTTATAGTTTAAAAATATTCATTCAAATACATCAAACACTCGTTGTTTTTATTTTCCAGTTACAGTCAAGTGATTTGAATAAAAATCACTAATAAAATTGACTTGATCACATATACTTAATCACTTGACTTGTGGTCAGTCACCTCTCTGTCATTAAATATACGTAAAATTGTGCTAAACTTCAAATCTATTCTTAAATCATTGAATATATTATAGATTTTCACAAGAATTGAATGAAAATTAATTATTGATTAAATCTCTTGTTTGCACAGGTATTTGGGAATGGTTGGGGTGAATCTTCCTAGAACCCCTACTCAGAGAAATAATTTTTATGCAAACAATTTTGCCAACAATTATATATCAGAAGATCCGTTGCGTCAGCACTTGATGCACAATAGTGTGCAGTCGAGTGCAACAGATTTTGAGCACCATTTAGCACAAGCGGTTGCGTCCAATGCCGGTGCGTCTAATGGTGTGTCCAATTCGTTGTCATCGTATCCATCAGTCGAGACATTTACTCATTCAAACTCTGTGGAACAGGAGAGCAGTTGTGCGAAGATGCCCGGCCTTGTGTCCAAACAGCTACAGGTATGCGAAGGGCATCCAAATGCTATGTATGCGGTCAGTGAGGGGGCGAAGAGAGCCATACAAGAGTGTCAGAAGCAGTTCAAGAATGAGCGCTGGAATTGTACGACAGAAGGAGACAGATCAGTGTTTGGACACACTTTGCAAAGAGGTTTCAATTCATTTGCATTTTTATTACAATTATTGATAATATCTTTTGATTTCAATGTTTTTAAAATTAAGTTATTTTCCAAACAATTAATGAAAAAAACATTTAATATTTTAGAAATACATTTGAAATGAATGTTAAAATCAATTAAATATTTTTGTAGTAAATACCTGTAGTTATAATGAGAGGAAAGTTGGGTTCAATTGTGTTATTAATATTATATCTAACTTTCATTGAAACTATAATTTTCTTTGTTTATACTGTAATTAAAGTAATTTATTCTTAAAGAGAAATATTTTGAATAATTCTTTGCAAATGTGTTTCGGATTATATAAAAAATAATTGAGAAATGAATGCATTTATTGATTTATAATTAATGTTTTGCACAGGAAGTAGAGAAACGGCATTCGTTTACGCCATTACAAGTGCCGGTGTAGTGCACGCCATAGCACAGGCATGTTCTGCCGGTAATCTTACCGACTGTTCGTGTGATCCGTCACCTGAGGGTCAACATAACCCGGAAAACTGGAAATGGGGCGGTTGTTCCGACAACATTAGGTATGGCATGCAATTTGCAAAACTCTTTGTCGACGCACCGGAAAGAGCCGCGCGAAAGAAGACCCGAGATATCAGGGCTATGATGAACCTTCACAACAACTACGCCGGAAGACTGGTATTAGTGCTTAAACTTTACTTTTTGTTTAATTATTTGCTAAAAATGTTTTGAAAAGAAGAAAAAGTTATTTTAATTTCATTTCAATCTTTGATTTATTTCTGAATTCTTGACATCAAATCAAAGTTGAGTTATATTTGAGAGAAAACTCTCTCAAAAACTCGGTTCCCAATGATTGCGAGGAAAATATTCATAATATTTGATAAGAGTATGAGATATGGAGTGTTTAGAAGCCGGGGTTAGTTTGGATGCCTTTAAGTGCCTTCAGATAATTTCTGGTCTCATAGACGTGAGTCAACTACAAGAGTGCTTACATTTTAATCTTTAACTAATCAATAGATCATTTGATTCAATAATAGCCTTAAAAACTTTGTGTTGTGTTGCGGGAGTGCACGTCAATCATGCTTCAGCTAATTGTGTTTTCCAGTGCCAGTGCTAGTACTCACTCGCCCGTTGTTATCAACATTATCAGAGTCTTTGCCTAAACTTTTTTGTTTTTGTTGTATTCATAAAAAGCAAATTCGTTGTGATTTTATATTTAGACGTGTATTGAATATAATGTCATTTATTTCTATAGTAGTTATGTATAAATTCAATGATATTTATGAGAGGACCAGAGGGACAGGCAGTCATAGGGACAGGTAATCAGTTCTTATGAGAAAGTTATTTTTGCCCCAAAAATAATTAGAAGAAAACTTTTTTTACTTATTTTAGTTTGAATTCAAAACTCGATTCAAGATTTATGGCTCAAAACTAATTTATATAAACATTTGGCTCAAAGCTATTGTAAAATAATTGCTGTAATGTGTCTCTCATTTGACTCTTAAGACCAAAAACCCATGATTTTTGTCTTTGATTTTGCCTTTGATTACTTCATTTCAGATATATTTCAAAATAAAAAATTCACAGGAATTTCAAAATCATTTGAAGAATTCATTTAATTAAATGACTTTTTATTATAAAATATTGAAATCTTTTTTATCCTTTCTCATTCAAAAATCAATCAACGATTTAATGATTTTAATTTAAAAGTTTGAAATGTTTTTTATGTTGTTTTCTCTATTGTCTGTCATTTCAGACACTTTAAAGTGAAATTAAATTCAGATTTAGTTAATGAATGAATGTTTGAATGACTGATATTTACGGCTATTTTTTCTCACTTTAGAAATGTTGTGCTTTATATTGAATATAATAAGAGATCACACGTAAGGACAGGAAATTTTTTCTATTACTAGAGAGTGATTAACAATGAATTAACATAAATGAATCATTAGATTAGATTCAAAAGGCGTTACGCATTCAAACACCTGTACTTCAATTGCTTTATTCTGAATTATGCCTTTCCACTCCTTCTCATAGCTATTACTAACCCTCCATACCATACCTTTTCCACTATAACTACTAGAGATGAATATTCGTTAGGATTTTCTCCTGAATTTGAAATATTATTGAATTAATTGCAAAAGAAATAAATCAAAAACATATCTCTTATTAAAGTCTTATAAAAACAATATTAATATTATTTTATCATTAGTTATAAACTTATCACTTATTTTCCAATTGAATGAACTCTCAATGCAATTAAGCTTATATTGAAATTATTGCCAGAGATGGCCAAAGGGGGTACTGACTCAGTACTGGACCATAATTACTTTATAGCACTATATTTCCCTGAAATTTTAAATTAAGTTTTGTTGACCTACTCTTTGAGGGCTGAAAACTATAGATTTTATTTAAATTAACATTGATTTAAGATAACTGTGATATTATTTAGCATACAGTACTATACATGCATTTTAATTACCTATCCAATTATAAAGTGACCAGGTATGTATTCATATTATTATTGTTCACTTTATTTATATTTCGATTCTTTAATATTCAGTTCAAAAATAAGAGAATTTAAATACTTTTGCATAAAAACTAAATTTAATTTTTATTGGATCTGACATTTGAAAGACAAAGAAATATTGTGTTTAGTCTGACATGAAGTTTGATCTGAAAACAAAAAGTTGAATAATCCTATTACACTTAAATTGAAACAATTAACAAGTACAAATTGCTTATATATTTGTAAGAAATTATTTATAAACTCAATGTTTATTATATTTAAAAGCAATTCAAATATACATAAGAATTGATAGCAATGAAAGAATCCTAGAAAATGACTCACATATAACATATCGGTTGAGGAAAGGGAAGAAAGGAAAGGAAGGGTAGGTTTATATTGAATTGCTTTAAATTGTTTATAATTAAGGCGTCATAACTCATAAATATTTTGAATTCAGTCATAAAATTTAATTTTCAGTCAATTATTAATTATTATTTCAATTTTAGTTATAATAAAGTTTCAGATTATTAACAACTTTTCACTTTTCGTTTGAGATTTTAAATTCAATCCATTTGTGAAATACTTTTAAAGAATTTAATATTTCATTGAATATTTTAAGAATAATTACTTGTTTTTAATATTTTGTTTGAAAATACATCTAAAAGTAAATTATTTGTTAGTATAGGACAGGAGTTATACAGTAAACAGACATAACTTAATCCTAATATCAATTCAAAAGTATTATAATTCGTAAATCAAGTAATGATTTGTTAAAAAACACATAATTTACTGCATATTTATTGTCCAATAAGTTGTGTTTAATATTTTATTTGCAAACATATTAATGCTAACAACTATTCGCAAAGTATTCACAAAGTATTCAGTTTCATGTGTTGTATATTTTATTATCCAAAACACATAACTTATTTGAACACTTAGTCTGTATTGAAAAGTTTGTATTTTCATTCACTATCCGTTTAAATACTGAATAAATCTAAACTAATGAACAATTTTATTATATGAGGCCATTGAGGGCATTGACTAAAAGATAGATTGAGATGAAAATGATTGCAATTCAGTCAGTGCTCAAAGAATTACATTATATTCCTATAGATATTGACTTTGATTTCAGTGAAAAACATTTATGATTTCATTTGATTTATGCGCATAACTATAGCATAACTATAAACACTATAAATAAAAATATTTGAATTATTTATGATTTCAATTGCTTTCTCACAAAAATTTCATTTTGTTTTGTCTTTTGGTTTTTGTCTTGTGTTTTGGTTTATTGAAAATATAATAATTTATTTGTCTTTTGATTGTAAGACAAAACGCTTTCCCTGTGTTATCAAAACAATCAAATACTCTAATCGTTAACAAAGTTTTTAAGTCCTCTTAAAAAATGTCTAACTTTTGAAGTCTTGACTGAAATGAACGAAAGATTAATAACTTTGATAAGACATACAAGAAATGAATTGATTGGAGAGAAAAATAAAATGTATTTTTATTTCATAATTTAAGGCAATATCCAATCAAATGGAGTTGAAATGCCGGTGCCATGGAGTGAGCGGTTCGTGTGAACTGAAAACATGTTGGCGAACATTACCACCATTTAGTGCTGTCGGACATACACTCAAACAAAAGTATGAAAACTCAATCCAAATCTCACCGAAAGCCAAGAAACGATTGCGACGTAAAGGGAAAGTGAAGCGCAAGGTTCCGGTGCGCAAAGAAGATTTGGTACACATTCATAAGTCACCCAATTTTTGCATTCAAGACCACAAGAAAGGCATTTTGGGAACCACTGGCCGGCAATGCAATAAGACATCTATCGGTCCTGAAAGCTGTAATTTGTTATGTTGTGGCCGAGGATATAATACCCAAGTGTTTCGTCAGGTGGAGAGGTGTCAATGCAGATTCCACTGGTGCTGTTTTGTTACCTGTTCTGGTAATTTATTTCAATTTCAATAACTATTGGAAAGTATTTTCATTCATATATTTAATTAAATGTTTTATCATTTGATAGTTTGTGAGCAAATGGTTGAAGTCTATACCTGCAAGTGATGCACAAGTGATGCACAAAACATAATGAGAGGACAACTTCACTCCAAAGTCGATATTTATTTGTATAGTTATAACAAAACCAATCAATCGCTGGTCGGATGAAATGTCTCAATGATTGAGACAAACGATATGAACAACAATTGAGTTCATAGTATTTGCTGTGATATTAACATAACTTTCTTTATTTGACTCTATATTTGTCTAAATATCGATAAAAACTAAACATTTCAATGAAATTTCATAATAAATATAATAAGACTTAAAATAAATAAATGAATGAATGCTTTGAATATATTTCTGCAAAAGTATACAAAACAACCGCACAATAGACTTGACACGAGTGATGTCCGACACCACTGTATTGTACCATAAATTGCATTCATTTTAATATTTTATTTAAAATTAGAGTCATTTTACTGTAAATCTAGTTATTATTATATGAATTTAAAATCAATCAAAAATAAAATGTATAAAACATTTAAACATATTTTATAATAAAAACCAATTTCTTTTCAAACGATAACAAAATTTTAATTCATTATCAAATCATTAATTAATAATTAGTATTGAAAATGAATTTCTGAAGAATTTTTGTTTATTATTACAATATTTTGGTTGAAATTACACATTAAACTAAAAATACTGTGTATTTAACAACAAATTCAATTCCGGGTCTGTTTTTATGTGTTATTAAATTGACTCAGTTTCAATTAAAATTGTAAAATCTGAGGAAAATTACAAGAAATCAATTGCAATCCTCCGACTTTGATATAAGTTTATAAGTGTTGAGAGATTTTGTTTAAGAAATCATTTCAAATGTTTTTTAGATATTTTTAGCAAAAATACTAAACATTTCGAAGAAAATAATATTTATTTGTTATATCATATCATTAGTAGTAATTAGTTTATGATTTTCAATGTTTACAGTGTTTTCAATCATTTCTCAATTTTATTGAATTTTTAATTGATTTTTGATTTTGTCATAGATTTAGTGATTTCATTGTCTAAAAACAATTGAAATCAAAATTTTCTAAAAAATTGTTTTTCTCAACAACTTAGAGGTCAGACATCAAAATTCAATAAAAATGTTTTTCATTTTATTTAATATCATTTGAAGTTATTGTTTGAAATATTCATCATTTGTGTCAATCATAATATAATTATTGCAAATAATATGAGAATTAATATTAAAATGTTTTTTATTCATAATTGTTATGCGATTTGAAGTAATATTAGAGATTATTAGACATAAGTTTGTGTTTATATAAATATATTTTTAAAAATCGGTTAAGTTTTGCAATTATTTTGTTTCCTTTGGATACTTAAGACAAAAGTTATACAGTATTAGTGATAATTCATTTGAGTTGTGGTTCAAATCACGAAACAATTAATTTGTTTCACACTTTTTAGTACATTGTGTTCAAAATGTTGATCAAAATTAGTAATTATTTGCTATTATTTCAAATAATTATATTATTTTCAAATTGTAGTCAATCTCTACAACAAATTGATAACAATAGCTATGATTTGCTTAACATTACAAATGATTTGACAACAGATTTAACGTTTAGTGAAAATGATGAAGAAATCAGAGAAGAGTTGTGTTCTGTCGACGAAATTATTGATAAGTTATTGCCGGATGACTATGAAAATGGAAAGACCCTGAATGTGAATGCAAGGGTCGGACATATCAACGAAACATTTGAACGCATCGATCGTTTAATAAGACTTTTCACTAATTATACCAATATTTTGAGTCCAATATCGCAGAAACTGATGGCAAGGTTCTCGACACTAATATATGAAATATCATTAGCGCCGGAATGTATGGCTTCTATAGCTCTGATTGCCGACGCTATTAGTAACAGGCAGTTGTGGGCAATGAAATGTATGTCAAACTATATTTTCGTAAAATTTATTCATAAAAACAAATATTTTTAAAAATTTCTCATTTAATCGAAATTACATTCAATTTGTTGATAAAACGGGAGATTTTTTTGTCACTCAATTGTTTTTCATTAAGTTATTGACTCAATGGGAGGAATGCCATCCGGGGTTCTGGAGGGAGTTGTGTCTAGTTTTGGGGAATACAACGAATGTTTGAATATTAAAAGCAATTCTGAAAGTAATATAGTAATCAAAGGACAGTACTGTTTAGCAAAACCTATAATACCTCATCCGGGACGGCATAGTTTGAAAAAAGGTGAATCAGTATTCAATATATTCTCAATTCCTGAGCAGTTTTTAGACGAAGCGATAGATTTGTTATATTTGACTAATGGATCGATAGTTAGTATCGGTATTTGCATCCCTTCCACGTGTGAACCTAAGGACGTGGAAAATGCTATCAATAAAAGTAAAGTTCAAATCATTTTACATAATATTTGTAAACAATTAATTAAATTCTTTACAAATTTATAGTTTTATACCCTTTGACACAAATACCGGTGCAAATTGGACCAAAATGTCATACATTAGAAGAATCAGTAGTTTTGGACATATATCAAATCGTATCAATGTAAGTTTTGATTAATCAATTAAAATAAACCAAGAATTAAAACATAATTATTTATATTTGAGTTCAATTTAATTGTTCATGGTTGAATTGAACAAATACAAGGCCAACTCAAATAAATTTTAAGTTAACTTTAAAAATCGATTTTTAATAAGTATTCAATATTTTTATATCTCTTATAAAGCCTTATATTTTCGACACTATTTTTAATCACAATTTTGGCCGCAATTTATGAATACTTCATAAATTTAAAGAAAAATGAAACAAATTTGGACAAAAAGATAAGCAAAGACTCAGAGGAAGGGGTTTTGTCTCAACTCTTTATATCGTTTTCAATCGTTTCAAACACAAAATCTATTTTCAAGAAATCTACGAAAAAGTTTGTAAACATTGATTTCATCCGATTTTTAATGTTATTAGAGGTCATACTTATGCATCAATATTATGTATACCTCTTCTGGAGTGCAATGCCACTTACAAAACGACTGTCCACTGGTTTGGCGACACAAGTGGGCACAGAATATAAATATGCTTTCCTTCGTAATATACATAACACAGACTTCTTCTTTGCCTTATCGTAAGTGTAGACTAACTTTTAATTATGAATGAAATTAATTTCAAATAAAATTTCAAATTCAGTGGACTTTTAGGCGCTTATAGTCTCATTGGAAATCTTGAACGAAGTTCTGGAAAGTTTAGTTACTTTATGTATATTTTGAACATTTATTTACGGTTTTATCCATCGATTTTGGGCACTATATTAATGTATTACTTACTACCACTGCTGGGCACCGGACCCTTCTGGCACTTGGCTGACGCACATTACGTCCAGTCCTGCAGAAATAATTTATGGCCTAATCTTTTGTCTTATAATTACTATGTCTTAGATTTAGAAGAGTTCGTTCACTCGTCGATGGTTTGTATTAACAATCAATTAATGATTTAAAAATACTGAATTATAACTAATTTGTGACCCACCAGTGCAATATAGCCAGTTGGTGGGCCAACACATGTTTCCACTTATTACTATTAGCTCCACTTTTCATTATTCCATTTTACAAATCAACCAAGATTGTTTATTTCAATTTATTGTTAACTGTTTTGGGAAGCATTATAAGCATAAGTCATATACTGTTAAAAGGCATTCCAGTTATGAATCAATTATCAAAAATGAACTCAATATTTGAAGAATCATTTTATTCCATATTCTATACCTGGCCTTTCATACACCATATCTCTCCCTTCACTGTTGGCATAATAACAGGTTATTTAATACGAAAAAAGCCGAACTTATATATCGGCGGAAGAGTTGGTGAAACTATTTTATGGTTTGTTTGTCCGGCACTTACTGTTTGGGCATTTCATTGGACACAACAACTGATGAAAAGTGATATAAATGTTGAAAGTTTTACTATAAATGAAGTCTCGACTGAATTAGAGGTTTATTTAAACCTAACTTTTGGTAAAATATTTTTTTGTATTGGATTTCTTTGGATATTTTATATGTGCAGCACTGGTAGAGCAGGTAATCATAAGATTAAATAATTTTCAAATTTAATGCAATTCTGTTCACAGTTTTCCTCAATTCTCTGCTTTCTTGGGAATCATTGTCTC
>JAQGAT010001919.1:0-10776 GCA_034687845.1 Pantelozetes paolii | reverse complement strand
CAATTGAAAACAATCCAAACCTCCATCACTTTGATAGCACAGTCGGCATCTCGTTCATAGACCTGGGTGTCAAAGACACGCTGAGGTGGTCGGGATCGACCCCAACCACACAAATCCATTGAAACGATCGTATATTTTGTTAAATTAAAAGCATTCTGACCCTCGAGTTGGGGCCGAAAATCGCTTCTTCCCGTCCCTGAAGACAATTAGTTGTCAAAGAACTCAAAGGGGAAAAACAATACCTAAAGCTCCGGGCAATAGCAGTAAAACTTCCCTTCCGTTTCCAAACGTTTCATAGCACACGGGATATCCATTTAAATCTAACTTTCCAACAGTTGTTGTCATTATTTGGTAATTGTTTTCATAAAAAACAGTTTTAATGACAAAAACAATCAAAACATTGAAGTAATTGTAATAAAAGTGAGACAAGAGTTGAAAATATGAAAATGTATTGCAATTATTGAAACACTATTTGCAAAACATAATAAAAATTTATTCTTCAATCACTGAAAACAAGTTTCAAATGAAGTGAAAACAAGATTAAGCTTTTCATTCACCACTCGATCAACCAATTAGTCTAACAATTGATAATTACTTTTGAAATAAGGTTTTGAAAAACTATTTTCAATAAATATATTCAATTTTGATCTCAATTTTCTTCAAATAAATTATAGTTTCAAACCTTTAAGTCAATGATTGATATTTAAAATCAAGTTTATACTGTATATTTAGGTCTATAAAACCTTCAGGGTCTATTTTTCATCACAAATACAAATGTGAAATTAAAAGCCATTTTTACAAATCTATTAATGTATTGATAAGTGATTTATATTTATATGACTTGTGTTTAAATACAAGATATTTAATATCCGGTAATTATAACGGGTTTAAAAATAACCATGTTTATTTATTGGCTATAAAAATCAAATAAAATTGAATTTTACTAAAAATAATAAATACTTAAAAAGTTAATCCGATTTAAAGTGTTTTTCACACAATTTTGTTGCTTTTTTGCTAATCCTTGTGCTAAATGACAAAATAAAACATCCAATTCGTGACTGCTTTTCAGATTAAATAATCATCATTGAAATCACTAATAATTATGCAAGGGTATATTTTATTTTATTAAGATTTCTGAAGGATTATTTACTAAATATCACTGAAAAGAGTTATTTTTGTAAAATTTTATTAATAATATATTAATTGCTTTTCAGTAAAAAAAATGGTTTACTTTTGATTGACTTAAATGTCATTTCAATGAAACTCAATGTATAACAGATGTGTCTTAACTTACGTTTAGGTCAAGGGTTAGGCAATGAGTGAATAAACTCAACTGATATTCAATGAATACTTAAAAATGTGATTAATTGAGGAAATGTTGAGAAATATTCAATAAATTATTTATAATTTTATTGATTTAATGCAAAATTGAATAAATTTAAAATCAATTAAATAAACTTAACATGGTAAAATCGTTAATCATTTGTAACCTATTTTTGTTGTTTATTTGTATAATAAATTTGAATCTTGTATAATTTTCAACAATAATATAGATAGGAAAGACAATATCTTAAAAACGATGTAAATGTATGAATAATTAAATTTATAATTGAACAAGATTATTTATTCACTTAACTTACTTCATGACACTTCTTATAGTTAATTGTGAATAATTTCCAGCATGAAAAGCCAATTGACTTATCCCCGCACATCTCAATAGTTGACAAAACCTGAACAAAAAGTGCATTAATTTTGATATCAATTAATGTTTTATATATTCTGACCTTAATTTCCAAATGAATTGCATTTCGTTTAAACCTTTTATTGGCTCTGAGTTTGTAATACAAAGCTATCATTGAATTGAAGACTTTGTATGATTTGTTTGACTCATAATTGACGGACGAAGTCGTGAATATATTGAATAAAAATATTGATGTAATGTAACAGAAAGTGTTTATAAATATAAGTGTGGTCACAATGTTTGTTGAAATAATGACCAGGTACAATAGGAAAGCATTTATAGTTCCCAATATTAGCCAAACGTTTAAAAGATATTTTGACCAAAACTGTTGATTATATTCTTGTATTTCAATAGAGATTGAGTTCATTTGTCTTAACTTTGTTTTCAGTAGTGATTGAAATTGAATTTCATTTAAATATTGATTGAAATCATTAATATTTTTTATTTTTAATTTCAAATAATAGCAAATTATGTATAAATAAAGGACCTGGTACATGAAAAAATTGGAGGCATGTATGCTGTATAGGATATACATTATAGCGTTTGGTATACCGTATATAAGGCATTGTTTTAGATTACAATTCATGTAATACGGGGTAAAGCTTACAATAAATGCAAACACAGGTAACGTATAATGACTTATATATTCAAGCAGTTTGAATAATACTCTGGTCCTTTTTAAAAGACCCAAAATTTCTGTTTGATTTGTGAGACCAATACTATTAGGTGTTAGCAAACCCGACACCATTTGAAACACTTTAAGAAATGTTGGTTTTATGTCATTCCTGTAGTTATAAAACCAAATAAGCATTGAATTAATACTTAAAATATTCATAAGAGTGAGAGCTATGTTGAAATGTACTCTCATTTCAGCCAATACTCCGAAATAAACGAAATATTTTTCATCAGATATTAAGAGATTGAGAAAACCTTTAAGAGTTTGAAACACAATAGCAATGAAAACAACAGAAGGTTTGAAAATAAAACCTCTTTTAGTGTTTTTGTCTTCAGTTGTCAGACATAACCCGATTTTGTATAAATGATTGTCAACTGATTTGATGACCAAATTTGGTGGCAATAACTTATTTGTCTTAAATTTATTCATCATTTTTGGTATATTCAGTGCTATTTTAAAAAAGTAATTCTGATATTCAGTTCAAAAGTTATGAAAGCACTTATAATTTTAAATATTTATTCAAAACAATAAAAGTCTCTAAAAATATGTCACTTCTTATAAGTTATAAATTATGAGCACTTTAAGTGTATTATTATAAACAGCACGCAACATTAAGAATAAATAAATATTCTGGATCAATTATAGTATGAAAATAAATGAATAAATAATATATATTTTTAAATAATTTATTTTATTTTTATTTCAATATTTGTTTTATTTTGCAATAAATTACAAATAAATATAAAATTATTTTTAGCTTAAATGACGTTGATGTTACTAATGGCAACTTACCATGGCTCATTAATTCAAATACATATCAATATTAATAAATGATATATTGATTATTAACCTTAGAATTATCTGAACCGGGATTAATCAGATTTATATTGAATTTTGAAAATTATCCTGATTCAATTCAATGCATATATTGAGTTAATCTTGATAGATATCTTGCTAACCTTTAAAGTTTTACCCCATATAAAACATTTAATGTTTGCTTATATTGTAATAGAAATGATTGAACTCGAGTGCTCACAAAGTTATAAATATTTAATACCAGTACCAATAAAAGGCAAATTGTATTTGTACTTGTTCAGTTTAATGTAATTATTATTGTTATAACTTTATTTCAATATTAATTTTTAGTAGTGTTTGAACTGGAATTTGATAATTCATTAGAGCTTTGCTCTTCCGTAGAAAATCTACCTGTGCTTCATACACACAGAGAATCTTTCCGTTTAATTAGATTAAAAGCAACTGTCACAATTATCAAAGAAGTTTTCAATTATCTTCTTAAACTCAGCCGAAAATATTTGATGACAATTATGAGAGCCTTCTGAAAACCGGTGTAAAACTGATCCGGGAATGTGTTGCTTACAATAGTTGGGATGTTCAAGGCTTATCAGGGGGTCCTAACGGTAGACAACATTTATTAATAAGCACTGGACTTATATGCCATACCTTATCGCCGTGTATTATAAGGACAGGACTTCTGACCAATTCTTAAATATAGATAATTGTGATTAAAATGCTTAACATTTCTATGCAATCAATGATTACTCATCTGTTGTGGGGTAACCAAGTACTGGCCGTCGCCACACCTGTCCATCGCATCCCTACAGAAGTTGATGTGATGGTCCCAAAGGAGTTGAAGTGTGTCCTCATTGCCATAGATCTCAATATAGGTGTCGAACTGCTCTTTAGGCCACTTTTTAGTATCCCTGGTGAATAGCATGGGTGCTATTGTCTGTTTGGTTGCGTAAACAAATATTCCGATCGCAACCGCACTCTTGATTCGGTTTGGGTTCAGTGCACTCATCAGTAGTGCCACTTTTGCGCCGTCAGACCAGCCGATGATCGCATAGCTATTAAACCCTAAGCTCTGTTGAAAATATCTCTTTAATTGTGAATCACTTTTATAGTTATAGAGCTCTGACTTCCATCAGTTTGAAGGCACAGTCGGCGTCGTTATGGTAGACATCCATACCATAGGGTCGGGCGGGAGGTCTGGATCGACCCCATCCCGGAAGCTCTATAGCAATGAATGTATACTTTTTCAAATCAAAAGCGTTCGGTCCCTCCAACTGCTCCTTGAAATCACTTCTTCCGGTGCCTAAAGATATTCATTGATTTCAAATGCTGTTAAATTCATTAATGTAGAGCCCACTCACCCAATGCTCCGGGTATTAAGAGGATAACTTCACTTCCAGTGCCAAACCGTTCATACCATACCGGCCAACCATTTACGTCATACTTTGCGTTAATAGAAGTCATTGTTTTGATATAAAAATTAATTAAATATTTATTTTTTTGATTAAAAAGTGTTTGAAAACAATATTTTGAAAAGCATTTGCTAACACATCAAATGACATAACCATTGGATCCCAAACCTGTTTAACTCGTTTTCAATTTCGCCAATCAATGATTACATTATTTTTTGAGTTCAATAAAACATATTTTATAATTTAATCGGTTTTTAATTTCAGTTATAAATGGTTTGAATGAAAAATAATACTAAAAACTAAAAAACAAATTAACATTTTATACTATTACAGGCATTAAGTGTCTTGGTTGTCTTATTTGCTTTGCCTGATAATTAATTAATAACCTACAATGTATTATACATATAATAAGCTAACAATGTAGGTTATTGATTTATTATCAGGCAAAACAAATAAGACAACCAAGATACTTAATGCCTGTAATGATATAAATTAGTAAATGTTATTAAAACCACATTAAATGTGATTCAAAAAATCAAATATCAGTGCAAAACAGGAATTCTTCGACAATTTTCTTGAACTCAGATCTGTATTTCTGGTGTAAGTTATGAGAACCCAATGGAAACCTTTGGATAACAATGAAAACGAAATTATTATTAAATAAAATCAAAACCAATAAATAATTTGTTAATCATTGAGATAACGATTGTTTTTCTTTATAACCTCTTAATTTGAGCCCCTTTTACGTTATCCATTAGATGCAGGGGAAGTTCTAATTGAACCAATGGGTCCTGTCAATAAAATTGAATATGAAATACATCTTGATACTTTTGTTTTTCATTCAAACCTTATCGCCATGTATTACAAGTGTCCGACATTTCATTGATTCATAATTATTATTACAAATGCCTTTTGGAAAGTAATATCTAAATTGATTGATGAATATCATGTGCTTTCTCCACAGCTCCTGGATCTCATTGATGTCCTTATAAGCCCTCAAGTAGTTGTCGATCACATCCTGTGCCCAATTGTCAACATTTTTAGTCATTAAAATATTTTTAGTGTTTTTTTCTGTAGTGAAAGGTATTATTCCTAATAATATGAGGTCTTCTACAGAATCTGGATAACACTTAGCCATTACCAGTGCCACTCTCGCCCCTTCAGACCATCCAAGGACAGAGAACCGGGAATAACCCAATGACTGAAAGGTGTGATTAAATTATGATTAATTTTAGTTTAAAAAGGCAGCACTTCTTAGACCCAAACCTCCATTAGTTTAACACAACATTCAGAATCGTTTTTAAACACATTACTGCTATGAGGTCTGGCCGGCGGTCTTGATCTACCCCACCCAGGTAGCTCAACAGCGATTATGGTTAGTTTCTGCAAATCGAGTGCATATTCTCCATACAATTGTTCGTAAAAGTCTGTCCCACCCGTCCCTTAAACGCAAATTAATTGTTTATTAATTTTTATTTTTAAGGAAAAGTTTATATTAATGTTAATTAATATAGAGATTAAGAGCGATTTCCATACCTATGGCCCCGGGTATTAGAAGTAGAGCTTTGGGTCCGGTTCCTATTCTTTCGTACCAAATGGGCCAACCATTTACATCAACTTTATCACTGGTCATCTTGTTTTTAAATTTAACTTCAAATGAAGTTTGTGTTAAAATAAAAAAAATAATACTTTCCTTAAACTTAAGGCTTAAAGTGAAACAACATTTCCTTAAACACTGTGTGAACACTGGTATGCATACCTGTGCTCATAAGCACCAGAAGTTTAGTTTAGTTTTCATTTTTATTCAAAGTATAAGCAATTATTACATAAAATTAAATATGAGTTTAAAACCTGTTATAAAAAATCACTTTCTGTTTACTCAAGGACTGAAAGAAATCATTGAATTTTGAGTTTATATTCAAAGCCTTTATTAAATGTTTTGGGATTTTGTGCCAAAATTTTTACAATTATTTAGCAATTGTTTCACAAAAATGTAATTAAAGTGCATTAAAATACACTTCTTTTTTGATGGATTCGCCATCACTTGAATCAAACAAGTGTTTGAGGACTTGCTCTTTGAAAACCATCGGATTTTTTTGATGGCAATCGTGTTCTCCGTTGGGAAAGCGATAGAGTTTTGCGCCGACGATATCCCGGGAGAGTTTAATCGACTGTTCTTTGCTTACAATTGGGTCCTAAGAATTCAATATAAAACTAATCTTGGTATTATAGTTGAACATCTGCCTTACCTTATCTCCATGCACTATAAGCACCGGGCATTCAATCATTGCATATTTATCTTTATAAATGTCTTGTGGAAAGTATTGGTCGTAGTATTGGATATACTTCGCAAGCCTTGTCCACAGCTTTTGAATTTCATCGACGGTTTCATAGCCTCTCAAATAGCACTCGACTCTACTCTTTGGCCACTTTTGGGTGTCTTGTGTTGACAATAAATATTTGGTTGAATTCATGGTATAATTCACTGGAATTCCTATCAACACTAGTGATTGAATAGATTCTGGGTATATGGTTGCCATAAGTAGTGCCACTTTTGCGCCGTCAGACCAACCGATCACTGAATACTTTTCAAAGCCCAGGCTCTGCATAACTCCTTGAAAACATTGCGCGTCTTTGTTATACACTTCACTGTTATACTGTCGCATAGGTGGCCGAGACCTTCCCCATCCAGGTGCTTCTACAGCAATAATGGTGAATTGATCCATGTCAAACGCATCCTCTCCTTCCAACTGTTCCCAGTAATCCGTTCTACCGGTGCCTAAACGGAGTCATTTGTATTAAAATCATTGAAGTTATTATTAATTAAAAAGTTTACACAAACCTATAGGACCTGGAATTAAAAGTAGAGTATTAGGTCCAGAACCAAACTTTTCATACCAAACGGTGCATCCATTTGTGTTAATATGTGTTTGATTAGATTCCAGGCCATTCATGTTTTCAGATTTACAACACTTAAAGCAGGAAAACATATAAAAATTAAAATCACTTATGATTTGAATAATTATTTTTCTTTGTTATAAATATAAACAATTATTTTTATCTTGCAATTAATTAGAATTTACTTTAACTTGATTAATACTCTTGGAAACAAAAGCAGACAAATGAACACTGATACCTTCAGTTGTGCTTATAGTTAAGCATTGATGAGCTAATAATAAACGACTTACCACTAAAGTCAGTCTTACAATGCTTTCTGTTCTCCTTTTCGTAGTCAACTATCCAAGGACCTTTTGGGCATTAAACCAGATTTGATTTCAGTTAAAGAAATTATTTGAAAATATTTTTATAATACTTTTATAAATGACGACAACATTAATGTGTAATTAATTTATTGTGTTTAAGTGTCCAATAAATTTCCGTTTGATTGGGTTTTCCCCCCTTTTTGGCCACAAAACTATAAAAAACAGAAATACTTTCAAATTATAGCATACCTTCCCTTCACTTACAGTTGTTGCTACCCTTTCTTTGTATTAGGAGGGAACTCTAGGCCTGAGGGTATACTGATTTGAAGCCCTCCTCTGAGACTCAAGCAATTAAAACGATTACTTAAAATGAATTATTAATTATTAAAAGCTATTAAAAGCTATTAATTGCTTATAATTTGCAATCATTTCAATACACTTGTTGTAACACTCAGTGAATAAAGCAAAGTATGAATTGAACTCACATTTAGAGACTAACACATCAAACACCTGAACACCTACACTGTACTTACTTATTGAATGATTCCATGTTAATTTACTCCTGGTTAACATATTAAATAGTTTTTATCAATATTTGCCATCTTTTCTCTTAACGATAAAACTTTTCCCTTTGAGTTGATGTCAGAGATAATTAATAAAAACATATTTAATACTGTTTTAGTACCAAAAGGTTCCTAACTTTCAATGGTATAAAATTATTAGAAATTCAGTGCACGTACCTTGCACAATTACATATTTACACAATATGATGTTAGTAAATTAATAATTAACACAACCTGTTCAAAACAATCAAAGAATTTTGCAAACACTTGTTTTTTTTAAAAAAAAGGTAATTGTGTTTTGAGTTTATTTTTTTATATGAAATGAAAGCACAATTAATCGCTAATTGAAAACTCATTTCAATACTTTAGGAGGTGTTCCTCAGCCAACTGTTTCACCTGAACAGTGTACTTGTGGTGGAGGTCGTGTGCACCCAATGGGAATCGATGTAGTTTTGCTTTCCGGAGCTTTTTGTATACATTGAATGGTTGGGATATATCTATCATTTGATCCTTTGATTGATTTACAAAATAAATTCACATTTAGTTATACATAAAAGCATTTAATTGTTTGTATAAATGCATACCCGGTCGCCATGGAGTATCAATACAGGAGCTTGAACCAGATGGTATTTATTTTGATACATGTCATTTGGAAAGTATTGTGTGTAGTGTTGGGCACAGTCAACAAATTTTGTCCACAATTTCTGAATTTCCTCTTTTGTCTCATATGATCTCAAATAGCATTGAATCCTATCTCTACCCCAACTCTCGATCTTTTCCGTCGATTTCATAAACTTTGCACAACTTTCTGACACATAAGTGGAAAGGGATATCAATACCAATGATTCAATAGATTTCGGATATTGAGTGGCCATAAGTAGTGCCACTTTTGCGCCGTCAGACCAACCGATTATTGAGTACTTTTCATAACCCAAACGCTAAGAAATGTATTTAATGTACGAAACATTGAAATAAGTTTTGTTTAAATGAAATCAATTATAACTCAAACCTTCATTACTTCGTGAAAACACTCAGAATCGTTGTTATATGTGTTGATACAATACTTGCGTGCGGGTGGCCTGGACCTACCCCATCCAGGTGCTTCCACTGCTATGATAGTAAACTTATCAAGATCAAGACTGTCTTCTCCTTCGAGTTGTGGTAAAAAGTCAGTCCTTCCGGTGCCTAAACACCAGTTTCAAAATGTTCTGTTAATTTCTTGCCTAACATTTATGAGGTTATTAATAACACCCTTACCGATACCCCCGGCTATCATAAGCAAGGGTTTAGATCCCGTACCAAACATTTCATACCAAACCTGGAAACCATTGATCTCAATGTAAGAACTTAGAGATTCCGAGTCACTCATTGTTAACACAATTTATAAGACTTTAAATTTAATTTAAAAATATCTTAAAAATAAATTTCAGTTTAAATACGTTTAATCAATATTTGAAACAATTTCATAACAATTACTTCAATTAAAGACAATATTTGTTTTCAAATCTCAAAAAAGTATTGAATTTTGTTTTTTAATAAAACATTTTTACACTTAAAGACCAAAGAAGTAAATGACACACAAGTAGTGCGACAGTAACTGAAATGAAATCAAAACTGATGTCAAACTTAAATATTCAGGAGAGATTCACAATGAGATGAGATTATGCTGATCTCCTTGTACAATCTAAAATGGTTTATATTCCTACACCCATGCTATCCTTCTCCTGACCCTATTGTGGAGGACTCTGTATCCCTGGTCTTCATAAAAAATAAATTTTAATATAATTAACATTTATTACTTAAACATGTTTATAATTTTATGCATTAATAAATATTAGCCCCTTTTTTAATCATTTAGTTAATGTTCATAAAAGATCCAGAGATAAACAAAATATTGAAGAAGATATCAACACAAAAGAAAATAATGATTTTAATTGTGTTTAAAATCATTACTATTAATGAAAGCATTGAAATATTTGTTAATAAAATGATTTCGACAACAATTCTTCGGACAATAGTTTATAGTATTTCATACTTTAATGATATTTCATATGTAAGTCATGGCCTGCGATGGGAATGACATTTATAACTATCCTTTTATACATGGATTTTGTTGATAAAAATTAATGTTTAATAAGAGATTATATTTGTTTATAAAATAAAAGCAATTAATTGTTAATTGAAAACTTATTTCAATCCTTTAGGAGGTGCTCCTCAGCCAACTGTTTAACCTGAAGAGTGTACTTGTGGTGGAGGTCGTGTGCACCCAATGGGAATCGATGTAGTTTTGCGTTCTTAAGCTTTTTGTATACATTCAATGGTTGGGATATATCTATCATTTGATCCTTTGATTGATTTATAAAATAAATTC
>JAQGAT010001918.1:0-10777 GCA_034687845.1 Pantelozetes paolii | reverse complement strand
CTCTCTCTCTCTCTCTCTCTCTCTCTCTCTCTCTCTCTCTCTCTCTCTCTCTCTCTCTCCCAACTCATTCAGCTCTTCGGAAGACCTCACAAAAGGATAATTATATATCTGGAGGTCAAACACCAAACACTCGTTCAATAAATTCTGATATTATTTTAATCAAAGATTATTTTTACTGACTATAAGTGTTGTGTGAATCACACAAACGGTTATAAAATGACTGAATGTGAGCGCAGATATCGTAAGACATAAAGTGGTCTCTAATTTGTAATTATGTTTTGATATTAAGTTTTAATTATAACTAAGAAATGATTTGATAATATGTTGCAAACCTTCGACCAGTTTTAGTGATAATCATTTCAGTTCCCAATTCGTGGAACTTTTCCCATAAGTCCTTCGTCTCCATCTTGGCCTCAATCCTGGCCAAGTCATCGCAGTTGCATCGGGGAAGACACGCCGGGTTCAGTTCAGGCTTATTCTTATCCCCTTTCGGAAGACTAGATGTCGATGTTTTGATCCCTTCTCTGTCTTTGTTCTTCTGTCGGCTCTCTTTGCCCGCATTTGAAGTACAAATTTCATCGGTTTTAATGGATGACAAGTCTTCGTCATCTAATGATGGGGTCAGGGATGGAGACTTGAGATCATCGTTAAGACTTGAGCTCAGCTTATGCTTTGAGTGGTATAGCAGTAGTTCCAGGTCTGACTGATTTGAAACACTTTCATCATTGCTCTCTTCACCACTGATTAAGTCATTGTTCAATGATTTCAGAGAATTGTTATCATTATTACTGTTATTAATGTTATTTACTTTACTATTGATATTGATTTCAAGTGGACTACTGTTTGACGATATGAGAGAGTCTATTGAAAAATGCTTAGCTTTAGCTGATAATGATGTCTGAGATATCGGCGCCGATGGCTCTCTCGTCGTTGAATTGCCGTTTGTGGTCAGCAATGCCGACGATATTAAAGGCATTGTTGAAGAAGAAGATAATAAATTGTCTTTTACTGGAGAATGCTTTTGATGAACGCCTAACACATTGCTATGACTTTTAGACAAACTATCCATACTATCCATCATTACTATTGAATTGGGTCTCAGGTTTTGATTGATTCTCTAAACTTTCAAATGTATGTTTGCGGAGGTCTTGTGCTCTTTATAGTGCTCTCAAGTGTTGATGAACTCTAATAAATACAAATCACAATATGTGGTAAATGATGATTGACTTTAATTATGTACTGTTTGTGGTACTCATCAAATGCAGACCACAAACACACTGTTTATGTGAGTCTCACTTTATATCGAGTGCACATGAATTGTCTTAATTAACTCTAAGCTTTCACAACAGTTTCACCACTGGTTAGAAATATAGACTTCATTTGGACTGTAATGCCATTTGTGGCTCACTTTTGCAATTAGAAAATCTCTGCAATGTTTTGCTTGAATTAAGTTTTGGCTGATTTTGAAATTGAGAGCTGAATGTGAGCTCAATGTGAGACAAACCAACAGTTCGTTAGTATTGGCGTTGATTTGCAGACCAGATGTTGTCGATTAATATTTGTCGCAAATTTTCACTTCAGCCGAAGTTAACTCAGTTAAGGGTTGGTTGTGTTTTACCATTACGTCAACAATAAAGGCTTTGCTATTACTGTTCATGTGATAGATTGGGAAAAAAAAGAAAATTAGTTTAAATTAAAATTTATTTCACATTCAGAGCAGAATAATAGTCAGAATTGCTTTCAATTGAATTGTTTGCTATAAAAACTCAATTGAAATCACTTTTTGATAGTATTTTTACAATTGTTTGTTAAAACTATTTTTTGTTTAATTGATTTCGTGCACAATATATAACACAAAACTAATGGAAACCAAAGTTTTAATAAAAACCAATACTAATATTGATATGAAAAGCAGTCATAAGTATAATTCACACATTGAATAACAAAAATAACTGTATTATTAACTGTTGGTTATTTAGTTGTCTGTTGTTATTCGCACACATCAGGTATGAGTGCTATAGTTGTCTATCTCTTCAATTATTATCTGTCTTTTAGCAACAAAACACTTGTAAAATACAATTACATTAAAAACTAAAGAATACTTGAGTTCTGGTTCTCAGTCACGATATGCCAAACCATTACAAACAACAAAACCTTATATTTAAAACTTTTTTTGTTTATTCAAAAACAGTAGTTCTCATTCAGATTCTGTACATAAATGCCTGTGCATTGTGACGACTGTTTCATTAAAACCATATACTGGTTGGAGAAAGAGTTAAAAGCGTTTCAATTGATTTGTCAAACGCTTATGAATTTCATTGACAAATATTAAGTACTTTTTCGTTTAGTAATATTAAAAACATTAATTGATTTTATTTTTAATGCAAATGATATGAAAATTTTCAGAAAGTTATTGAAATAGTTGTTTGAAAACAACTTTGAGAACAATATTATCAAATCATTGAAACAGCGATTGTCATTGAAATCTCATTTCTCATGCATTCAAACAATAAGATTGTGTAAAATCTTTTTATATTGAATACGTTTGTGATAAAAAATGTTATCATTTATTAAAACAAATTTCAATTTTTCACTCAACTGACAGATATTTTGGCCCAAAAGATGAGATTCAGTGCTCACTATCTCTATGTCTGTATTATATTATATTTTTATTAATTTATCGCGAGTTCACACAATGCATAACACTTTTGTTGCTTGTGTTTTACACTAAGGCTATCACACAATGAAATATTATCAGCGATTATATCTCTTTCACTGTTTTATACTTGCACAAAAAAGTATTTTATGTTTAGATTAAATTATATTAAGACATAATATAATAATGTTTTTTAGCTCTAAAGCCGGCTTTCCATCAAAATAAAGATCAAAATAAAGAGTTGTTTGAAAGTAGACTAAAGTAAATGCAAAGCCAAACACATAACACAACACTTATGTTATATAAACACTAAAATAGGATTAGAGTAACGATAATAACGACTGGAGTTAAAGGAGAAGACGTAACACAAGAGGTAATAATAAAATGAAAATATAGACAATCGCTAAACACAGGAGAAGAGAGAGCATAAAAAATATTGAATATCATTACCAGAAGTGATAAATATTAGAGACAAAGCACACAGCGGTTCGTCTGCCTGTGCTGGCGATCTCTGCGATGGTACTGATGGTAAAGCACTAATCACTAGAGTGATGGCACACCAACTGATTATGCAATGCAGAGCACAGTTATGATTGAATGAATGGCAGAGTTGACGAGTCATCCATTGTATTGAAGCAGAGATTCAGTGATATATTAAGTATTAAAAGCGTAACAAAACCTTTTGTTCACAACATTCACAGCACAGACACCACAAAACCAACAAATATTGTCTTTAGGGTTAAATTTGTATAATAAGACACACACCGGTAGTATTAGGGTATCTACCAGTGCCACCAGGACCACCTTTCTTTTCTCTACTGTGATAGTTTATTTTTTATTGCCTGTGCTCTGTCAGTGCATTGCATCAATTCAGGTGGGCTGAGGTGTGAACCTAATGGAGGCGCGGCCGACAGGAAAACACCTCAAACACACACTCAAACACATACCAGTGCTTTATTATATATATATTTTCGGCGATGAATGTAGTGAGTGAATGGCAAAAAATTGGTTGTGCACTACTCCTACTTTGCCAGCGCTGGTAGCAGAGCGTTAACAGTGCTCTTTCTGGCACTCATAGCTCTTCCTTAGCTCTCTGGCCATAGCGAATATGCCAGCGCTATAACAGCTATGCAATGATTGGTGTTGGCGTTCAACACGTCAATACATGAGTGCTGTTCTTCTAGTGCCGGCACCGGCAGCCGGTAGGTGTGGCCAAACAGACTGAGTTCCAGGTTTTATAACATTACTGTTTTGCCGAACGCACTATTGGTTGCAGACATAACACACATAACATCTAATTGTGAGACGACTTCACACAAACGGCTATAACTTCTACTTCTTCTTCCACTTCAAGAATATGTCTTCAGTTTTTCATTTGTTTTCGTTAACAACGAAACACAGAATAAAAAATTACATTTCATTACAATATAATCAACGCTTCAGTGAATATATTTAACACTAAATGCAATCCAATTCTCAAATACAATGCAATTCTTAAACTTATAGTAAACTCCGGAAACACATAATAAATCAAACATTAATTACAATTTATAATAAATATTTGATAATAGACTTAAAATTAAGTGACAAAACCTAAACACTGTTTAGTCTTTCATCAATTAATCATTTATTTAATTATTGTCACAATAATCAGGGGTTTTGTCACTACTTATGCCATTCTTTGGTTTAAAATTTTCAATTTATCTTATTTTTGGTCAGACTTTCAGACTTAAGGGAAAATAATTTTTTATGAATTTAAAGTCAAATACAGTATTATATGAGAAAACTTTGTTCTAAACTGTTTGTCAGTTAAGGACAGCCCTAACAGGTAACAGATGCCAAATGTTAGCACCGGAATAGTGAGCCACCGTTCCTTATCTTCCAACAGATCGATAAAGAGCTGATATTTTGTTCACTATTTTTAATGCAGAGCTCTTTTTCACTGTTCTTTCCGTATATATTGTGTTAAACTTTTTTTGTTCACATTTTCTGTGTGTTATTCAATATAAGACTCATAACTCATCGCCAAAACACTACTTTATTACACTATTTTTGAACAAAATTTTGTTGTTATATAAAAATTGAATTGAAATACAAAACCCAAATCTAAACTCAAAAAAGCAATTCTTCTTATTATTCCAGTTCTGCACTCAATTTCCATAGCCTTTCCATTGCTTTCCAGTGCCTTCTCTTCTCTATTACTTATAATAAAGTAATATATATTTTGTTGTATTTGTTTGAAGAAAAATAACATAAAAAATGTTTGATATCTTGAAGTCTTTTATGTAAATCTGTTTTGCAATACATTTATATAAAATTTTGCCAATTTTTTACATGTTTTGTATAAAAGTATCGCAAAGTATCGCACATTAACTTTATTTATTGTGAATAATAGAGAATTGCATTGAATTATACAAAAAAGTTATATATTTTGTTGGCTTTAAATAGACTTAACATTTGGTGTATGTGTTTGTGTAGAAGCGAATGAATTGTAGATCAAATTACCCGAACCTAACCATAAGCTTAACTCTTAGGGTCATAGATGTGTACAAAATGATTGCCGGCACCGGCACTACAGATAGAGAACGGAATAAGTGCGTTGGCACAGGCATATCATGCTCTGCCAATGGTATCATGCGATCAAGTAATATGTCTTCGGATTGATATTTTGATTGTGTGAACTGCATAGCGAACTGTGCAACACAATGCATGCATACGTGTGCTCACAAGCAAATTAGAGCACAAGTCATATGCGATTTTCCGAAACATAATATCAATTCAATTGAGAAACCAATTATTGGCGCAAAAAAATTAAAGCAAATGAAAGGCAAAGAAGAGGCAAAAGAAGAGGCGCTCACTCTTTGCAGACAAGTGTTGTTCACAAAACAGATACCGATTTGAATGCAATTGAAGAAAATTAGCTCAAAATTTCTGACATTAATCTATTGAACGAGTTTTAAGTGTAATATAAAAACATTATTTTCTCTTAACTATTATTTTGTGTGAGATTTTTGTTTTGATTGCAGACAAAACCAATGCAATAATGTATTAGAAGAGCAAAGGTATGAAAAGCTCATAGTTTTTATATAACCTTTCAAATCATGAGCTCAAACGTCGCGCACATCTTCACGTTTTTAAGTTTATATTTAGAGTAAAATAATCGCAAAGTTTTTCTCTAAAACAAAAATAAGATCTTTTTTTCATTGCAAACCATTGCTCTGTTGTTTCGCTCCGAATAATACCCAAACTCTTAGAGCAAACAATTTTTTCCTTTTCTTCTTTACTGTGAACTACAGCTAAAGTATATAACACTCAATCTGAATGATGAGCTCTGAGAGCATAGGCAGAAAGCACTGGTACTTCTTGGGAGGTCAAGCGAACTGATGTTCACAAGCGATGTGATTGCAAAACAGTGTTATTTTAATAATGTATTGCTTTGAGTATATTTCAGTCTAACATACAAACAGTCATTGCATACAAACATATCAATAAATTTTATGAATTTATAAACCATTTTTCCTATTCTTGTGCTTCTAATCCAATTGCTTGTAGCACAGGGATGTGCAACCATAGTGCTATGATGTGTGTCCAGGGTGTCCATGATTTATCAATTAGATACCATCTCTCCAACGTATATTAAGCTCAGACACATTTACCACTATAATAGAAGTGTATTGCTAGCCATCAACGGAAACAGCCTCAGCATGATATTCCAGGTGCAATACCGTCTACCAGTGCACAGTTTTATACAAAATGACACAAATAATAATAATAATAATAAATACTAACGAACCAACTGAGCCCACATCTGCACTAACCCGACCACCCAATGATGGAGTTAGCAATCGATATGATCTTTATCTCAACATTTCTTTCACTCTTTCCTGACGTACAGTTAGAAAGACCTTTACATTACCTGAATATCTGAACGTTTAGTCTGTTTTCAAAATCTATACTCTATTTGTCATTCAACTGACACTCAATACTACTCTCATTGTATTTATTCTCCAAAATATTCCGGACCAAACGAGGGTCACCATACCTAATGTGTCAGGGGTTGAAATATCGCCCATTTCATAGGCAAGGGGTATATCACTGGTATTTTCTGTAATTATTGTTTCCCACAAATGCATTGTAATTCTGTTTAAAACTCAGTTGTTTTTTGTACTAATGTTTAGGTCAAAAGTGTATTATTTATTTACCACATTAACCACCCTGGTTGTCTAATGACAAAGGAATGGTATTAAATAAATTTTAAGTAAGGTGGCCTTAGCACTGGCACTTTCAATGGCTATAACTCTAATAAGTGTAACACCATTTGAGTTATAAATGGATTCATTTATCTTAGTTTAACGAGAATTGAGTCAAAGTTGATGGAGAAAACAATTGGTGCCCCGGGTTTGGAGCAGTTATGTCATACCAGGCTAAATGTTTACGATTAGTTGTAGAGCATAACAAACGAGTGAATTGCCTCCGCTTTATGTGTTATCGACTGTTTCTAAAACTAACAATAGCTTCCAGTGCTCACTCATGTGCTCTCTCTCTCTCTCTCTCTCCTTCGTCTTTTTGAATATTTTAAATATTCCCCTGAGTGGAAAAGTATAATCAGGGAATAATCAAAGAATATAAATGACATTTCACCTAAAAATCGAAATCAAAAGTATTATAACTGTTATAACAATACATTTCAATACAATTGCTTTGCTCTCACTTTGGGATCATTTGGTAATAAAGGAGTTTTCACACTAATTATTGCATAAAAATTGATTCAACCGGGTCTTACAGTACAGAGATAGCTCCTGGTCTTACTTAACATTTAAAAAAATGTTGAAGGTTAAAAGACATGTTGAACTTTCATCTCCTTATTAAATATTAAATGATAACTAATAACAAGTGAAACAAATATTGTTTGTAAACTTGGAGTTCATTTCTCCTTTAGTTTTAATCATTTATGAAAGAAAATGATTGTTTAATTCAACAATAAATATCATGACAGGCCTGTAGTGTCAGTGCTAAGGGCACTGGGAATTGTGTGTGACTTTAAATATTGGCAGTTAGTGCCGGTCCTAATGAGATAACACTTGACTCAATTTTGGTTTACTCTATGGCATCTGTGGCACACTTGTGCGGCACAGGCACTAACAAATTCACATTACATAAACAAATGTAACATTTTATCTACTCTTTGTCTAACAGTGATCCAGTGCTCAGTCTGTTAGCATAGAGTGCTATTGTTATGGTGTATATCTTTTTTATCCCTTATTATATAACTGATATACAAATGTCATTATATATACAAATCAGGGGATAGAGAGTAGTTCCACATTTCTCCCCTGAGATTATCAACCATTTCAAGGGGCAAAGCCTGGGATTTAATGATATTGTGATTTTTAAAAATATACTTTCAAATATATAAAATACAATCTTGCACTTTTTTGTTCCGGGGATAAGAGCGGTCCTTTCACCTTTGATCACCTTTTATGATGAAATAAAAGCACAGGTTATGGTTGAAAACCATTTGATCTGATTTTGGTCGCAATATAAGTGGAAAGTTGTCCTCAGATACTGTGATACTGTATATAAAATAAAAATATTCCGACTCCTGGCGCCAAATTGATAAGATGAAGACACCGGCGCTCTGGCGGGTGTGTAAAAAGCATTGGCGTCACTCAATCACATGAAATATTTCACAGGATTTTGTTTTCATCTCAGTTTTGATGGATATTTATTAGTGATGACCAGCGTATTGATTACTGGATCCTGATCTTTGTCAAAATTGACCATCTATAGTTCATTGCATACCGTAATTAACACAATTAACCTTGCAAAATCACGATTTGCAATTAACCTACAAATTTATTAAACTACTTATATTTAATGCTCTTCTGATAATTGCATCGCAAATAAGGCATTGAATTTCATTTGAAGTAAAAATTGTTTCAAAGGATCAAAACAAAGAAAACAATTATTTTTGGCATAACATTTGTGAATCTTAGTCCAGATAAAACACTTTTCACTCTCTATTAGCTCTTTACAAGTCATTAAGGTTTTTATGAAATGTAGTCAAATTATAAGGCGCAAGGTGAATCAATATACTGTATGTGTGTGTGTGTGTGTGTGTGTGGTGTGAATTGAATACCACCAGCGCTGTCGGTGCCATAAGAGAGTGATATCTTTCCAGCTCTTTATTTACTCAAATAATAGTTTAATAATTTTCACTTTTCTTTCATGTATTATATGATAAATATTTTTTTCATTTAACAGTTGAATAGTATTTTTCAATTAAATCATGTAATTGGGCGCAGCAACTAACCCAAGCACTCATGCCTTGGTCATTAGTCTAGCTCAATTTATTTGCCTGTCTTTTCATTTCATGTAATTCTTGTTATTGTTTCTTAAAACCAATTTATCAAAGAAGTAAATAATTATATGATATTTTGTGTGAATTTATGAATTATTTTCAAACAATTATAAGTTTAGCACAAATTTTTGCAAATTTTCTTCAGAAACGATAAAATTTTAATAAATATTTAATCGTTTTTTCAGTTTATAATTATATTTTTATTTTTCATTTGATATTATTCTCATTTTTCTTAAATAATACTTAAGTATATGGTATTCAGAGTTATAATGATTACTGTTTTTATTGCTTTAATAACTTTATTATATTTGAAAAAATGTTTTCAAACCAAAAGAAATACTAAATAATTGTTGGTTTAAATCAAATAAAGGAATAAATGTTTTCTTATTTAATCTTAATTACAATTTACTATTAAATTGAATCAAATATTTTGCTATCAATTCATTCATGTTTTGACATAATTAGCAAAAATTAAAATTACATTTCTTTTATTAAAACATTACAAAACAGTACTAATCATTGGTTTGGATATTAATCTCTTAACACAAAACACACCTCTTGTGTGAGAATACAATAATATTTTATTTCAACTTTAATTATAAAATAAAAACTTTGTTTTCATAGCAAAAGAAAATTAATTTATTTTTTGTTTATTTCTTATAATAGGATCACTCAATGACATAAAGGTGTGGATCAGGAGAATATGTATCAAAGGTTAGTTTGATTTTTGCGGTCCATTGTGAGCATAAATTAATTAATTATTATATTTAAGAAATTATTTTATATTATCTAATGTTTTATGCGATTATATTGTCATTATATTCAACTGAGTTGTGATCTTTAATTGGGTTAACGTTATGTTATTTTCATGTAATAGTAACTGTGCTCTCACTCTCACAAACTCAGATTGTTTAGTATGTGAGGGCTGTTCTGGCTCTGAAGGGAAAGGTAGGGATAGGGATAGGAATCTAATAGAATAGATGAGAGAAATATTAGTGGTATTAAAGTTAGGCTAACAGTGCTCACAATACTCACACAAAACAGTCATAAAAGCTGTGGATAATAAAAATTAATTATATAATTGGCTCCAACACTAAACTTGGCCAATTTTCACATTTTACACAATTTTCACATTCACTGCCATTTATAGCATACTATCCATACTTATTGTACACTTATTGTACAATTGTTACTACAATTCAGGGCTTGTATTGAGAATTCCTCACAAAATTCATTTTATATCAGTATTTCTATGAATACAATAGCAATCCGTCAATACATTCGCCTTTTTATGCCATTCTTTAGTCACTTATTATTATTTGAGGCCTTTTGCCACACATATAGCAGATCTGCTCTAATCTATTGGACTATTGGTTTGTTTCACTCATATCTGAAGTTTAAAAAATATTTTCAAAACTTTGAATGAAAGGAAAGACTATTATATCTAATATTCTTTCAATTCCTCTCTAATTCACTCCTGTATTCACAAAGTTATATAACAACACATCAATCGTCAATAATATACGAAAGCATTACTCATATAATTAGAGTAATTTTCTTCACAACAACTCATCATTACGTGACAATCAATGACACTAACAGTCAGAGCACTGGCCATAGAATAAAATATTATAAATACCAAATATTCATTCAATGCTCAGGTACAGTCTGTCTACTACACTATCAAAAGGTGAAAAATATATATTTTAATGGTTTTTAAACTATTATTATTTGATTATATATATTGTGTAATAGTTTGG
>JAQGAT010001917.1:0-10777 GCA_034687845.1 Pantelozetes paolii | reverse complement strand
GCACTCATTGTTTTGTATTTACTGTTTTCAAACAACAGTCCAATTAATCACTTCGTTATCTCTTTTTGCTTTACTTTTCTATATATTTCTCAATAGTTTTTGTTTTGTCTCTCAATTCTATCTCTTTTTCCGTACATTACGTACAAAACAATATATAAATTCATTCACTCTTTAATAAAAAAAACACTATTTATTCCCTTCACATATATCCAGACGTTTCGCTACTCCCTGTGCTCTTCACATGACTATACCGGTGGTATTAAACACTATTTAGGAAACGCAGTGACCATATGTTTCATTGATTTTTCTGGCGCTGCAATGGTACTGAACTGGGAGTTCAAAAAACACTACAAAATAATGATAACAACAATAAAAGTAAAATTTTTTACGCCATTCCCTGCCATTCAGTTGACTTAATAAGAGTTAACCTAAAACTAAGGGTTTTTATGAAAATCCAATTCAAATCGATTTGTCAATTATGAAAATCTCCGCACACTTCAAATCAGCCCCTGTAGCCAAACACAACAGCCCTACCTCTCCACTGTAGCGACACTTAACTGATATATAAACTCCAGGGTCTTTGTCCTTAAATCCAATACCAATCCTCGGCTTTCAATGTGTTTTATATTTGATAATAAATTTTTATTAAAACTTATTATTAGTTTTTGTCTTCAAATCAAATCAAACGAAAACCACATAAAAATAGGAGAAAACAAAAATTGAAGAAAAAATTTCCTATCATTTACTAAATTATGATTAGAGTAGACAGAGTTCTACTGTCAGTGGCCAGGGAGAAATGCCAGCGCTGTACTGTCCAAAACATTAAATCTAATCTGATAACAGCGCCGGTATATTAGTACTTATTATTTGATTTTTGGCTATAATATCAGATAAGAGTGAAGATTGCGATCATTTCTTTTAATAACAATTTCCAACATTAAATCAATTTTTTCTTTCACCCCCTTTGGGAAATGTTATCTAATTTTTTGTTTTTCTTTCTCTACTGATTCGCACCAGTATTTAGCCCCCAAAAGGGATGTGTAGAGTGAGAGAGGAAAAAGTTTTATTCCTTAATATGTTTTAGATCTCGACATGAATTTCAATTCAAATACAAATGTATTATATTTTTTCTACACTTTTATTATTATTCAGTGATATTCTGACAGTTATTACACTTATTCTTGTTTTATAAATGAGTGAAGAAAACAATTTCTGTCACTGATATACCAGTGCAGCTCTGCCTTCAGATCTAATAATGAAAGCACTGGTATATCATTTGCTTTGATATTATTATTATTATTATTATTACTAAAGACATGAATATTCTTTACGTCTATATTCTTATAGATTATACTTATTTCACGTCAAACACAGAATCGGATTCAGAATTAATGCAAATATTATTCAGTCTTTTGGTTTAAATTTGTTATTATTTTCACTTTTTGTGATCAAAATATTCATCAAATTATTCATAACTCTCTTTAAAATTTTTAAATTTTCATAAACCCCTTGAAATTGGTTTTTATTATTTTTAGTGAACTTTAAAATTTTGAATATTTTTTGAATTGCTCCCAATATATTAGCTTGGCAATTTAGATGTTAAGTTGTTAACGACAAAATAATCAAGAAACAGTAGTTATTGGGAGGCCAGTAAGTCAAAGAGGCTATAAATGTACTCAAGCTAAATTTACTATCAAATTAGTGTACAGTTTATAAAAAATGCAAAACTGAAAAAATAAGTATTATATTTTGAAAATATTTAATTAAATACCCCTTTCTTTTAATTTAAGGGGAACCTTTTCACTTTAATTTGATATATAGTTAGCAATTGATTTGTAATTCAATTATTAATGTCTTTTTATTATACTTTTTGTCGATCTATAACTCATATAATATTTATTCAAACAAATACTAAAAATTACAACATTTTTAATGAGATTATATGAAAATTGTGTTTTTGTTGCATAACTGTGCTCTCAATATGGCTCGGATTAAGCGGTTTGAAGCGCACCGGTAGTCATAAAGGAAATAAAGACATTACTTTTTATGTTTCAACATTGTATTGATATACTCTAACAGTGAAGTTGATGTTAATTTTTCAATACTCTGCTGTTTACGGGCTTTAAGCACTCAATACTTGCGGTGAATTTATATACCTGTGCTGATGGGCTTCAGTCTAACCTACCAGTGCTTCAATTGTAGAAATTCAATGATTAGAATAATATGGGGAAAAGTAGGAGAAAATACTGATTAATGTTAATTATATTCAATATTATTCATATGATTACTACATATTGAATACGAAAAACACATTATTCTCGCAATTAATCATCAATTTGTGAATAAATGTCAGAAACTTTTGTTTCAATGAGTGATCGCCTCTATATTTGGTGATCAATGATCGCCAATCAGACCCTAATAAACAGTTTTGTAATATCCAGGTCTTACACACTCTGTGTAATACTTGACTGATTATTATTTTATTGTTATTATTGTTTTGTTTGCTTTTAGTTTGAATTGAACCCAAGATTTGATTAATATTTTTAATGGTTTTATGATTAATGAGATTTGTGATTGAAATCGACTAAATATGAAGAGTTTCTGCTATTTCTTCATATTCAGTGCTAATCTACCGGTGCTCTCACTATTTCTAACATATGGTTTTGGTTTTGAACACAATGTAAGCTTTGATTTTTTGGTTGAAGTTTAAACCTTTTTAAAACTCAGTTGAAAATCTTTAATGCAATTAATTGTTTGAATAATTTTGTCAATTCAGTTAAGACTTCATGTGTTTTAAGGTTTACTTTGAATATTAATTAAAATATATTAATCTTTCGTTTAGTTATAATTAAATGCAAACAAAAAGACAAAACAAATTTGAATTTAAATTAAAAATAAGTTTCAAACTGTTTCTGAAATATTTGTTCATTTAATTGATTGTGATTTGTGTTTCAAATTAACTTTGAAATCAATATTTCATATCTGACCGCAAACTATGCACTAAATAATGTTATAAATAATTTTTATAATTTATATCAAAAATATCATTTAATATAAAATTATATTTCATATAAATTATAGTTAAATATAAAAAATATTCACAAAATTTGATGATTTAATTAAATTTATAAATAAATTATTGAATTATATAAACCTGTGCACAAAATTGGATTATTTAAATACACTTATAATTTACATCCATAATAATAAGTGCAATAGGTATACGGTAAATATACTTGTACATTTATATAATTTACATACAGTATTGTAATTACATTTTGAACTTCAATTTAAACAGAATAAGGTGAATTAATATTTAAATTATAAAATGAGTAATAAAATATATTTGAATAATAGGTAACCAAGAATGTTTGTTATCAATCAAATAATTATAACTAGATTCTGGTATTAAAGCATTACAACTTATAAAACTTCCTTGATGTCTATACAGTTTTTGTTTATACTGTATAAGCAAATCATAACAATAACTTCAATGATATAACTTATAATTTGAGTAAATTTCTTCAATACAAAAGTTGTATTTACATTGCATTTGATAAATATTATTTATTTTGAATATATTTTACTCTTGAACATTTCAAGCATTAAAGTTCAAAAACCTTCAAATTATACCCCTTTTTCATAGAAACCCTTTCAGCTATTTATCGCCTTTTCATTGTTTGAGTTGTTTTTCAATAATAACTTCAATTCAATTAATTAGATGTGAAACACATGACTGGTATTGTATTTACTCGACTGAGTATTGTGTTTGTAATGTATGTCCAGTGCACTGGTCTTAGAGACTACTTATTTAGTCATTTATATCACATAATAGTATAATACAGTGAATATCGCACTGTAAGGTCTGTAGGGTTTGGTGCGTCAAATGATTGATTGCTAGTTATTGTGTGTATAAGTTATATAACACCCGAAAGTTAACTTCTAGTCCTCTATCGACTAACTGGCAGTCGAGTGCCAAACATATACTGTCTGTCAGTTCCTGTTGTCTGGCGTTGAGGGGTATATAACCAGCACTTATGGATCGGACGATAACTCTGTCTACTACTCAGTGAGCGACTCCTGAGTTAGACTCGGATTAGTCACACATCAGATAAGGGCTTAATTTGAGACTAAATTAAATGAATCATTCATTTGATTATAAAAATCAATAAATTATTCATAATTTTTGCCAAAATTTAACACAAAATTCAAACCAAAGCACAAGTAATTCAAAAAAATATTTTCAAAACATTTTTTGTAAAGACTTTTAACACAAGAAGAGAAAAAAAATTCTTTAAACAAACCATTAATTATTCAAAAGTAAAAATATTTTCAAGTATTCAATGTAAAATAAAATACTATTAAAACACAAGTCATTAATAATTTAGTGAAAAATTCAGTTCAAAGCTCTAAAACCGCATAAAAATTAATAATTACTTAAAAACTAAATTAAAATTCTTATCAAATATTAATTTCACTTTTATTTTGTTGAAATCATTACCGACTTTAAGCACTGGTAGAAAATTCAAGCACTAAACCGATTTCTGATATTCATTTTCAAAGTATTATTACATTATATAATATTAGACAATATTTTTTGTGACTCTTTTGGCAACACATAAATCCTAATCGACTTTCAGAGTGTGTTTCCATAAAAATATCATTCAATCTATCATTTCTATACATTTAATGCATATTTTTGCTCCGAGCCATCCATTCCTGTTCACTCTGGCAGACAAGACACACACACACATACACACACTGATAGATACTCGCACACTCACTACTCATGCAAATAGCACTGGCATATGATTCCAATGATTTACTCGTCTTATATCCTTTGCATCTCTTATGAAATGATGTGCAAAACATGAATAATATGCGAGACATAAGCACTACTCCTATTCTGAAGGCTCTCATCCTTTTCTGATGATAAATATATTCCTGTATTTGTGTTAACGTATGGAGTGATAGAGTGAGAGAGTCAGGGGTTTAGGGGGTTATGAACAGGTAATGCCTTTCCTTATAATCTGAAATTCATGTCTGGAATAGATATAATAGGTTTCTCTCTCATTTGCACTGATATTCATATTTTGCTTCAAATGAATGCTATTTTTATCTATAATTTGGTTTTTTTTTAATTTCTGTCCAAAATATGATTTCAATTCACTGTTTATAAAAAATGTTTTCCACTTTCATGAAAATAAATATCAATTTAAAAGAGACTTTGTATTGATTTCAATGTTTTATATATCAATTGTTTTAAATATTTTTACTTAAATTACACTTCAATTCAAGGGTTGTTTGGTATATGAAAGGAGACATTAAATTAATGCAAACCTTTGACTGCAGTTTTCAGTGAATTTTTTAGTTAATATATAATATAAACAAAATTGTTGTCAAATGCAGTGAAAACTCATTTATCACTGCATTTTGTGAGTGAATAAAGGATCGGAAGAAATATAATATAGTTTTAATCCAATTCATTGTTTTTAATATTTAATGTTTATACACAGAAATAGGCCCACAGTTTGGCAGACATTAAGTGCTTTTAACATTCAAAAAATGTTTTGCAAAATAATAATAAAATGAAATCCAGTTTTAGTCCCAAAAACAAGAGAAGAAAAGCTTTTCAAATGATTATTAAATGCATAACAAAAGCAGTGAAGAAGAAAAAACAAGTGAACATTATTTTATATACCTTTCCCTTCCCTTCCCTTAAAATTCTATGATCACTATTGAATCTAATCTTTTGTTTATGAAGTAAATAATAAACTCTTTTTATTATTATGTTTTTTATTAATGCAAACTCTCATTGATATTAAAATCCATTAATTCATTAAATATTTATTTACTTTTTCTTCAGTTGCGATGAAATAAAAGAGGACTTAATGTATGAAATTCATGAAAAAATCAAAATACAGTTACTGTTAGTGCAAAAAAAGTTGTCATAAAGTTTCAGTTTTATTAGACTTTTGTTATAATAATAATAAAATGAAAATTTTCATTCAAACGACTCAATGATTGATTAGGATTTTAGATCCCATATAACTCACCCTTTATTTCCCTGCTTATTATTCATTCAACATTTTTAATGAATAACTTCATTCCAAAAATGAAGATTAAAATTATTTCAGTAATTTATGCTCTCTCCAATTCAAATGAATTTTATTTTTGGACATCTTTTCCCTAATCAGGGGTTAAGTTGTTATGAAATATTAATCCAATTAATACTTTATGGGAAAAAATTCCAACAAAAAAAACTTAAAATTGTTTTTAAAGTCAAAAATTTATTATTCATTAAATCATAACATTTTTTATCCTTAAATACATTTCAGTCATATTTTCTTTGTTAAACAAAAATACAGATTAAATAAACTTTTGATTAATTTTTGTCATATTTTTTAAGGAATTTTGAGAAAACAATGATATTTTTGTGTCATTTTGTTACAAAATATTTGATTATTAATACAATTATTGATTTGATATTAATGTTAACATTGAGTAAAAACTTAATTATAATTTAATATACATTTTGATAAATATATTCAATATTTTGCTTTAATAATGCTATGTTTGTGTGATGGGGAAAGCCAAGAGTAATGCCATTCAGGGGGAGATCTAACTAATAAATCTAATTTTAATAATTAAAGCTTATGTGGATTAATGAATATTGAAAAATAACCCCTTAATCCTTTTAATCAAACTTAACTCCTTTATTTAAATATATACAAACTTAGACATTGTTTTCTCTCTCCAAATGATTATCCTTGGTTAACTTCAAACAATATAGTGTAGTATTATTATAGCATAAAAATCGATACGCTATACCCCTTTCACAGATGTATTTCATTGACCGAAACCACAGAATTTAGGTTAAAATCTCCAGTGATTTAAGTTTTGGAGAGAAACTCATTAATCAGAGCACCAGAAGATGAAGTATAATAATTAGTGGTCCATACAAAAGGGTACGGGTTATTGTTGTAAATATATTTGAAATCAACTTGGACATTTGAGTTCACGCCTCGATATCAATGAATATATTGATATTTATTTTTAAAGTTCAAAGTTTGAAAACATGTTTTGGTTTTTTAAAAACAAATATTATTTTTAATGCTTTTTTATATTTCATTTATTGATACAATAAAAAGAGCAATGAATTGATGAGAAATAAAAATAGTTAACAATAAATGGATAAAAATAAACCCCCTTTTCATTAGTGGCCACAGAATAATGAAAGGGTGGGAAAGAAAATGTTTAAAAAATGCTTTTTATTATTTCAGTTTAAAAATTGTATAACAAATAAATAGTCAATGCGTTTAGTGTCTTGTCTTTTATCAAACATTTCACAGATAAACTCCTGGATGTTATACCGGGTGCTCAAACATCAGCCTTGGAAAAACACTGTGCTCTCACTCTTCTTCCCCTGTCTTCAACTCCTTAACCAATTTAGTGTACGTTTTATTACAATTCATGAATAGTTTGATTGCGAGTCACGTTTTCCTGCAGTTATTTTGCACTTATTTTTACTGCAAAACCAATTTAGAGACCGATTGTACCGATTGTTTGTAATTCAAACGATTGGCTATTTTTCAACACTTTATATAACACTGTCTCTCATTTTTATGGCATTTACTTAATTGACAAACACTTAGAGACATAAGTAATGCAAATATTGTTTGGTTTAAAAATTTGCACAAATTTTCAGTCAATTTTTGCACATATTCTCTGAGAATAACATTTAAATCTATTTATTATTATTACTGTTATTAATGTTTGCATTCATTGATTGTATTTCAGTCTTCATTAGTGTTTAATATCTCATAAAACAGTTGACATTATTAGAGGAAAGTTGTGATAATATTCACTTGACTTTCAATCAAAACTCTTCTTCACTCCAGATGTCTATAAGTCTTCATCTTTTACCACAGATTTGACGCATATTTTTCTTGAGTTTTAAAAAATCAATTTTTTGCTCAAAGATATAGATTCTTTCGTCAGTCAGGGGTTGAGAGGGTCGGTAGGTCTCTGATGTCTGTCCAAAAGCAAAATCTATTAAATTTTCATAAATATGTTTCTTGAAATATAAACCACAGAATCGATAGCACTCTATAAAACAAAGGGACAGACATTGAAAGTGCACTGTTATGTCAAATATTATTCAATCATTTTATTTATTCACAAAAACAAAAAGTATTTTTTTGTTTCAGTTTTTATATTATTTAAACAGAAATTTCAGTTTCATTTTGATGTATAATCAGTGAAATATTTATTCAATTTCTTGTTTCGTTTCATTTCTCCCGGAATATATTTTCATTATATTTCAAACATTGATATAAAATATTTTTATATACTTTACTTGTTTTTATTTTCTCTCTTGACTTTAAATCAATTGTTTTTTATATTATATATATTTTTGGTTTTGTATATTAAACAGAGAAATGAATTTAGAAAACAGTTTCACATAAGACGGAAGAGAAACCAATATTTTATTCAAATTTATGTTTTTTTAGAAATTTATAAATATTTTTTGCTTTACTTTTGTTTTTTATGATAAAGTGATTGATATATAAGTCGTGGATTAAAATTGTTGTGAAGTTTTGGGGCAATCGATGAATGAATTGATAGTATTTTCTCTCAGTTTTCTTAAAGCATAGGAAAGAAAAAGTGTTAAAAAGAAAGTTATGATTGACTGAGAGATTGGATTCTGATGTGAGAGAAACCACAGAATATTCTGTTATTCACAGCAAGTGTTGAATAAATATATGAATATTTTTATCGATGACAACAAAACACATCAATCGATCAATGGATAGATAGTTAGACAGCAATAGTAGTATAAAAACACATTAATTAATAAACAATTTCTTGCTTTTTGTTTTATATTATCAGAAGTTTTAATAACTAATGAATGAATGAAATACTAATTGAGTTCTCGTTTTTCATTGAGTTTTAGAGTTTGTTGTCTGAGTTGTCGTTAATAGACATTTGTATTCAGTCCTGCAATCAATTAATGATAGGATTAATGGATTATTTCTATCATTAGATGTAGTTTTTGTTGCATTAGTTGCTGTCGGAGAAGACGCAGAAGTATTGGTTGGACTGAAAATTATTGACAAATGTTTAGATCCAATCCATGATAGTATTGCTAAACAGGTGCACAACAACTGTATGCACAGTATCTTCCCGTCCATCAGCGGTGGCGGTAGATGTGATGCTCTATTGGCTGTTGAAAGGAGAGAGAGAGTGTAATAAAAGTTTGAATTAATGGCCGAAAACAGAAATCATTTAATTTATTGTCTGTAAAAACAAAGTTTTTATTTTTCAATCAGTCATTCATTCACTTCTCTAAACATTAATCGTTTGATTCAATCGCTTGAAAGCAATAATAAATCTGAGAATTAATGTCTTTTTTATGTTTCCATAAATAATATGTTGTTTTTTGTGTTATATTTTTTGGCAAATACTTATGAATTACTGAATTAAATGTTAGTTTATATTAGTTTTTGTTTTATCTCTTATTTACTAACTATTAATTCCACTTAAATTCAATCCGATCTTTGATTGATGATAATACCCCTTATGATTATTTTTCGCCCCTTAAACCCCTTATTAATGTCTTTTTATTAGAGAAATATTACATTTATTTTATGATTAAGTCTATTAATAGTGGTCTAAAATATTTGCTATTGTTTTATATCAATTTCACCCCTGATTTTGCAATTATAATGACATTATCCTGAATATTTTATGTTATTCCTAAGCTCCATGTTCCAATACCTGAGAATCAATTAAATTTTAAATTTCAAAATGTAATAAATAATGTTAATAAACTAGAGATTAACTTGCTTCAATATTAGTATAGATATGGTGAATTATTTTCCCTTGATCATTAATAAAATACAAATACATATAAAAATATTAAATAAAATTTTGATCTATTTTACAAGATTACCAAAATTAACTAAAATAGTAACTGGTAACTTTAATGGAATTAAACCAATTTTGATATCATTAATAAAAAAAATTAAATGCCCCTGATTCACTATATTGTTCTAGATTATAATCGATGTCAATACTACAGTAAAGAAAAATTAAAAACTGTAATAAATATCTTAATATTCAAATATTATAAAATATCACATTGGTAATAGTGTTGTTGGTGAAACATAATATAAATTATACTATAAAACGATTATTTTACCATGATCAAAATAAATAAGTTAATCAATCAGATGGCATTAAAATTGATTCAGTAGTTTGGATTTATTAATAAACCATCAAGCTAAAATAAAGTTAAAATAATGAATGTAATTAAATTTTAAAATAAATTAATCTCTAAATAAATGACATTTCCCCTAAAACTTTGGGCAACACAGCTTATTATTTGATTTATCCCCTTATTATTTTTGACCCCTTAAATCATTTTTGCTTTCACTAATCAAGAAAATACTACTTTTATTGTCTCATTGTCCATTAATAGTAAATTACCTTGTTAAATTTTGTTTTATTTTATTATTAAAATAGGTTAATGCAATTAATTTCTAAAATTATATCAATCTCTGATTGTAAAATTAATGCAACAAGGTTAAATAATTTAGAAAACTCCATTTGCTGTCTAAAATTAGACTCTAAATCGTTGCCAAACATTTAATTCAAAACTGTAATCAAAAAATTGAAATAAAATATCAATGAAATAACATTTGTTTTACATTTATTGGACATATACAGAGTATTTATATCTAATATTCTCAAGTACAATTTATTTTCGCCTTGC
>JAQGAT010001916.1:0-10785 GCA_034687845.1 Pantelozetes paolii | reverse complement strand
TCTCTCTCTCTCTCTCTCTCTCTCTCTCTCTCTCTCTCTCTCTCTCTCTGGCATTATAGCACTCAAATCTCTCACGGATTTATCAATTTCTTCTGCTAATCATAACTATTTTTTTTCATTCATATCTAACCCCAAACTTATAGGCGGTCGACGCCTTTCCCTAATTATTAACATAAATGAGAAAAAAACTTTTGAAAAAATTTCTTTCTCAACAAAAACATAAAATATTTCATCATTTGATTGTTATTTGTTATTAAATTCCACCCGAATATAGAAAAATTCAAAAATTATTTTTATTTTAAGCTCTTATTTGAGATTATATTTCAAAATCAAAACCAAATCTCTTATTATATTTTAGACTGCAATTCATGTTTTGATTAATTTATATTTTATTCAATGATATAAAACTTATACCCCTTTTATAAGGGGAAACAGAGAATCAAAGTCTATTATATGAGATGAGATATAACTGTATATAATATTACATTTTGCGGATAATTTCAAAAACCAATGTTTGAGAGACAAGAAAAAGGAGTAAAAAATAATACATTTCTTATGAATGGTATTCAAAATACTAAACAAGAAAACAGACATAAAATGATAATTAGTTTCTTATTCTCTGCCATAAAAAGCAATTCAATACTGAAATGCTATTAAAACAGTAAAAAACGGGTTAAATATTAATAGATATTTCATTAATCACAGCACAAGTATGTGATTATGAAATATAACACAACTCGTTGTAATTGATAAATAAATTTTGTATAACAAACAAGAAATGTTTGCTTTTATGCCAACATTTGTCGTACATTACATTAGTATTGAATTTTTAGATGCATTAAAACTATTGCAAAAAAATAATGCGTTAATAAAACAGTGATTTAAAAAAAAGTAAAAAACATTTTTCTGAAGTGTTTTTTTTGTGAACAGGTTTTCACCAAAAAGACGATTAATCTCTTCAAAAGGTTTTGTAATAAACTTTAAAACACACGAAACCTATCGATAGAGTCGGTCCTCAAATCAAATGTTGAATAAGTAATAAAATATCAATTTTTTTCTGTTATGCTTTGAAAAACATATATAAATCCAATATAAATATATTTTTATTGGTTGTAACAAGGAAGTTTAAAAATAATTACAGAAAATATTTCATAGACAATAATTTAATCTGTGTAAAAATTGCAACTAGATAAATACCATTCAACCAGGGTACAATTTATAAATAATGAGATATACACTAGAAAATGTGCATAAATTATTCATTTATTTATAAACAAGTTCAAATTTATCTCAATATATCTTGTAAATAAAATTCCACTTAATATACGATAAAAATAAAATATTATTCAAAACTAAAAACACTTTTTTTCATTACATTCCTTACCGAAACATATCTGATATGAAACAGAGTTAGGGTTTGTTTGTTTGTATGCTTTAATTGCAATCATAAAACACATAACGCATGTCTGTCCAAAAACACACCGGACCTCTAATCCCATTTGTTGGTCACCTAATTCTTGTTCTTCTTTTCGAGAAAAGCAACTCTTCTTACATGCCTTCCCTCTGAGCTATAACTGCAGTGAAGTTTAATTGCATTTATTTCTCAACTCTTATAACGAAATGCTTTTCAGTATTGAAATAATTATTTCACCAAAAAATTCTTTACTTCTGAAAGTAGTTTTCATTTTATGATTACATTTCATAACAATTTTCATACACTTTGAAAATGCATTTCAGATCAAATGGCCATCACTTTAATGAATCGATTGTATGTTTTCATACAATTTATGTTCAAATTTAAAGCTAAAAAAAGTTTTGAAATTTAATCAAAAGAAAAAAAAACAATATATTATTAATATTTTCTTCAATGATGTCATAAAACAGTTATTTTTTATTGATTTTTGTAATTTAAAAGTGATTTTTCACACTTTAGTTAATAATTAAAATTGTCTTTGAATTTGATTAATAAGTTTTGCCTTAATTTTAATCATTTTATTAATGTTTTAATAATCTTATGATTAAAATGTGATTTTTAATTGCATTTAATATTTTATACTTTAAAACAGCTTTCGTTTGAATATTATTTTAATTCAATTGTGTTTTTCATAAGCAATGAAAATGTTTTTTGTTTTAATGTTAACTCAAATTAATAGTAAAATTAATTTTAAATGTGTTTAAAGTTTTAATAAAAGTGTTTATAAATTATATTATATTTTTGTTTTGATATGATTTCAAAGTTTATTAAATTGTTTTTTATTATAATCAACTCTAACTTAAATCTAAGCAAGGGTAAGTTTTTTCAAATACTGTACCAAATATTATAAATTTAAACTTTAAATATTATTATAAACCAATAATCCGTTAAAAGGTTGGGATTTTATACCAAATATTATTTTGATTTTAATTTACTATCAAAATATATTATCCAAAATATGAAATGTCATTTTATTAAATCGTTATTTAGATTTCAATATATGTTTTATGTGTTTAAAGAATAATGAAATTGTGTTTAACAACAAAGTGTTGATATTATTTAGCATTGAATTTCATTTACAGATTATAAACAATGAGTTGTTTTTATAACAAATAGTTTTTTGGGATTAAAGTTGACTTCAATTGAGCCGAAGTCCAGAAAAATTATTAACCGAGTCATGAAAATAGGCTAAAAATATGGGTATATTTATCGCACAGTTATCTCTGATTAGAGTTAATCCTTAAACTAATGATAATGTTTTAAAATAATTTTAGATTTCATTTAAAAACAAGTTTTCAACAAAAAAAAATTGTTAATTAAATCAGAGAAAGAGACACTTATTTGAAGCTAAGCATCAATTATAAGATGTTTTGATGAAAATAATGACAATTTATTTGGATTTTAATTTTTAAAAAACATTTTTGAATTAAAAATATAATAATAAAACAAAAAGCAAATGAAATTACTTTTTAAATGTCATAATAAAGAGGAAATGCAATAAAATTATTGAAGAGAAATGAATGAAACGTAAAATTTTCGTAATATTATTATCACTTTAATTACATTTCATATTTTATTTTGAAAGTTATTTAAGAAATATTATACAAAAGATGTCTTCAATTGAAATGAATGAATGAAATTAAGTGTTAATTTTGATGAATACGAGGAAGAGATTCAATCGCTATGATTGTGAAACTGAAGGCACAGACAGCTATGAAAACTCAGTCATTATTATGTGATTAAAATTAAAAGTAATTAATTTTAGTCTCAGATTCCTTGTTATGAATACAGGGTTTGAATCAGTATTTCATTATTCAATAATATAGTCATTAAATCTCTGCTAAACTTAGTGTAAGTTTTGCATTGATTTCAAAACTTAAATAATGTTATCTTTATTAATGAAATATTGCAATAAATTATCTGATTTTTCAAATTGTTTTTAATTTATACTGTTTTGAAAACCTGTAATTGTGTTCACAGCTCAGGCGATTAAAAACCAAGAATAAATCATTTATTTATTTTTGCATTCATTTCTTGTTTTCATTCATTAAATCAATCAATTGATTCACATTTTCATTGATATCTCACACTATTATAACAAACTTATCTAAAGATCTCTAATTGATAATTATTCAAACTTAATTAATCATGTATGAATCCTCACTACATAAAATACCTTGGTGCACATTAATATACCCAATACTCCACCCATTATATGATTAATGAATTTTGAACCTTTCTTAATTATTAGTGTTTAAAAATTTAATAATTAAAACATATTTTTCATATTCACTGATAAATTGAAAGATAACTACAGATCTATTCAATGGGAAGATCAAAACACTTCTTAATCTGTGATTGCATGTGTGGTATTTATCTATAAAATCAACCTTGTTCAAAAATTACTTTGAATATTTATTCTAAATTCTCAGTAAGTCTGTTTGTAAACATTAATTAAAATAAGGGGTATTTTTCGTGTTTTATTTACAGTAATTATTTTGCTTAACATTAAAATATTTTTGAATATTTAGTTAAATTGATTACAATTTTAAAGGACTTTACTTAAACTTCATTTGTTTTATCAGTTTCTCTACATTTTAACAAATGTTTTGCAAAAAAGGAAACAATTTTTAGTTTAATTAAGTTTTTATTTCAAAGATTTAATGAAAAACTCGTGACTTCTCTTCACTTAATAATGAATTGTATTTAATGTTTGCTATGAACTGGAAAAACAGACATTTGGTCTAAAAGGGACGGACAGGTCATTTAAGTGCTCTTCATCTCCGCCCGTCTTTAGTCTACTTGAAAATTGAAGATTTTATTAGTAATTGTTTTGAAAATTTTTGGTTTTAGTTTTTCTCTCATTTGTTGTTTAGTAATGAGTTTTTCAATCCCTTTCCCAAACAGACAATAATATATTGTGTCTGAATATTTCAAATTTAATTTTATCTTTACTTTCATTAATAATGACTTTATTTTGTGAATGAGATTCAAATCTATGATTAGATTTAATTTCCGGTAAAATTTTGTTAAAAACCTCAAAACACTTGTAATTATATTTTACAATACAAACGAATCCCACTTTTGATGTGTTATAAACGGGGTTTTCATATCTGTTGACAATCAACTCATTAAAACTGCTTTGCATTTAATCTTTCATTTGAAATACAATATGAATAACACATCAACTCATACATGAGATTAAAAAACCGCTTTCCCTGTAATATACCCAAAGATTCTGAAGAAAACTTAAGACTATTTCTCATATCATTAAACAAATCAACAAAAACCTCAATATATTTAAAATAATTAAAGTTTTTAAACCCCTTTTACATTGAAATACATTGTCTTTCTGTATGTACAGCAAAGTAACACTAATTCATCTCTGAATATAAGGTGAAAGTAATTTGAATTAAAAATTATTATAATTTATAAACATTTTCTCTGAGAAATAGACTAATTGTTTGTCGGATAACATACTCTCGTCCTATTTATAAATCCCAGTGTTATAGACCCCCTTATACTAGTGTTAATCATTTTATCACAGCATTCACCCCCGGTTTTACGCAATCAAATACTCATTTCGTTTAAATGTCTATAATTACTGGCAATGTGTTTGAAAATCAAATTACATTTCACATCCAACAGAAAGAAAACAAAAATTAAGAGAAAATTTGATTTCTTGTGAAATGTTTTCATTTTTCACTCAAAACCTCTATTATTATTGAAGTATTTAACAAAACGTTTGGATTTAAAATATTAAATCTTATTTCACTGATTGAGTTGTATTTGTAATCAATTTATAAGCATTTATAAGACTATTATTCAGCTGTCAATTTGTAAACAGGGTATTTTTCATATCAACAATATCTTTAGAAAAAGTTTTACTTTAAAAATTCAAAATAGGAATTGAATTAACATTTATTTGACTTTAGCTTCAATTCAATGAGATTTGTGTTAATCTTTCAAAAGATTTTATTCACAATTTTTTTTTTGTTAGCAATCATTTCAATTGAAATTTCAAATAAAGCTTTGAAACCTTTTTTGTAAAATTCATTTATTATTTCCATATTTGTTGTAAAAAATATTAGTTTTATTTCAACAAAAGCTTTACTTTAAGGCTCTGCCAATATTAACCGCCCCAGTGGCCAGGGATGTAGTGCGAAGACCCGACGCAGACACTGATTTGTAAAAAATAAAATAAAATATTAATTATATTTAGCTTTTATTTGACTATTACTTCAAACAATGAATATTAAAAATGAAAACAAAAAATAAGACCCAGAAGTGATTAATCATTTTTCATCCCTAAGCTTAACATAGGCTGTAGTGATGAGGGAATGAATGTTTTTATGTGTATTTTATTGAAAATATTAAAACAAAAGGATATAAAAAATTATTGAATATATGACTGAATGAAGGATTTAATTAGGATTTTGTTAATGAATTATTGTTTGTGAGTCTTAAGGCTTAGATCACAACAAGAGATAATTGATTACTAAATCAGTTTCAATACTATTGAATACATGAAAGATAATGACTCTTAAAATGTGTTGATTAAACTTAAACTAATGATTTTAGACATAGAATTATCTTGCTCATCGTTTATTAAATTAACCACCTTGATGTTTGACTCCCCTCAACCTTCTTTCATTTTATAGGTGGAGGGGAAAGGTTGTCAAATCAAATAACCTTTTATATACTGTTTTAAATATAAAATTTCACAATAGATAAAAGTCTTTTAAGTTTTACTCAAATAATAAATACTTTATTCAGTATTACATAATATTTACTAAATATTCTTTCAGAGGTATCCAAGGTATCACTAAAACAAAGTAGATTTACTCAGATAAGAAGTTAAAGTCATGCTTTATCAAGCTAATAAATAAATTATCCATTAGCAAATCTTTAACCAATTTTTATCCTTATCTAATAATTATAGTAAATAATGGTTTATTATTTTAAAGACCCCCTGATTTTGTGATGACACTCATAATACATATTGTATTGCAATAATTGAATTGAAGATCTAATTCACAATTAAATAGATTGTGGTCTATATTGTCTGAACTCAAAGATGTTTAACCATTAATAATAGTCTATTATATAACCCGTGTCTGTGTTTAACGATTGCAGTGATATTGAATCTCATATACCTGGCCATCAGAATTGGGCTAATTATTAGGTGTGGTATACAAGTACTGTTTAGTATACAGTATATGGCAAATGAAACCATCATTTTGTTTAAAATACAATATATTTTTATCAAAACATTTTGTAATTCATAAGAAAATAAAACTACATTTGCTTTAAAACAATAATCATTTGTCTTAGACTTGCAATCATTTCAATCATATCTCAAAGGTTTGAATAAATTTTCAGTCATTTTATTAAATGCTTATATTTTTTAAGGGCTCAGAGACTAAACCTTTTTTCATAAACAAAACACTTAATAAACTTTTAAATGAATTTGTGTTTAAAAATACATAAAATCTCTTTAATTTAATCGTTTTAATTGAATCCCTGGTGTTTTCCGCACACAGATTATGCACAAACCCATCAATTATTTAAACGCTGTTAACATATAATTGAGTAATACTTTTATAAATGTCTAACAAATCACTTGTAAATTACTGAATGAGAAAACTGTTGAATATTTAACAAAATTGATGTCAAAATTACTCCCAATTTCTCTGACCATTGAATTAATTTGTTATTAAGTCTAATGTGTTTTATATTCAATATATTAAAAACACAATTGCTTTTAATGATTCAAAAATCAGATCAATTGATAGTCTTTTTGTTATTTTCGGCTTTAATTCTCTTATCTTCTGCTTATCATAAAACGCGATCTAATTTAATAATAAATACATTTTTTCAAGGGTTTAACGACCAGTCGATCAAAAAAAAGGGGGTTTAGTTTTCATAACAATTTGATAGCAGTTAAGTGTAAAATGCATTTAAATTTTAAAATTTATCTTTTGATAGAAAATATTGTTTTCTTTTGCTTTTGAAACACTATTTGTTAAAAATATTTAAAAACATATTTTTATTGATTAATATCTCTTTATATAAAATATATTTGCAATTAATTGCGATTTTAATCGCTTTTCAATCAGATTTTGAACTATTTTTACAGAGGTTTAAGAAAAACTCAATTATAAATGAATTTATTTTTTTTTATTTAATATTCAATTATTATTTGATTTATATTTAAAGCAAAATATTTGTTAATATAATTATTATTATAAATGAGATTTATATTAAACTTAATGAAAGAGTTACTGACTTTTCATTAGTTTCTCAATTAATGGGCAGAAAAAGTGATTAAAACTTAAATCAATTGCAAATTTATTATAAAATTTAATCAAAAATAAATGTATTTATTATAAACTCCTTATAATTAATCTCACATTTCATATCACATACAGAGACGAAGATCTGAGAATAAAATTAAGATAATATTAATCACAATAAGAGTTATAAATAAAAATGTAATTTTCAAACACATTAATCAAATACTAGTGAATCGGATGACAGATATGTGAATCAAATCATTGAAAAAACAAAACAAAAAACAATTAAATGCTATAAAAAACATTAAAACTAATTATTATATTGTATTTCCTATTGTAGGCGACATTTCCTACCAGAGCTCATCCGATACCATAAAGTTGTCATCTATTCAGACACTGCCGACAACAGCACTATTATTGTTCAAATGTCCGGATCAGTTTGGATATTATCCAGATATAACTAATTGTACAAAGTATTTCGTATGTGTGTTTGGTGAGCCCCTACACGAGTCGTGCACAGGTGGACTTTATTTCTCATCTGAGCTGCAGACGTGCGATTGGCCCATAAACGTCCGGTGCGCTACTAATGACAAAAATTGTATGAAATATTCATTAATAATAATTTTATTTCATTGAAAACATTAGTAAAAATGTTTTTCAAAAAAAATGTTTTTTAATTAACAATGAATTCAATTATATTTTATTCAAACCCCTATTTGTTTTGCATTTCAAACAAAATCACGATTTTTTTTCATTTGAATCCCCTTTTTCTCATCACAAAGGGATTGGTTTTCAAAACTACACTATTATTCTTATGTATATTAAACTAGTTTTTGCCAATAATTAAGGGGTATTTTGAAGTTCACTATTATGTATATGTTATGAATGGCTTGATAACAGAGTTTGAAATAATTATTACATTTTTTTCTTTCAAAAAAAAGTTTGACTCAATTTTTATCAAACATTTTGATCACAACTAATAAGTGCTTTAACTTTTAAAGTGAGATATCATTTGATTAGAAATAATTAATATTTGAATTTTGTTTTTCATCTGATTTTCAATAATAAATAATTAAAACAAAATAAAAGACATAAAACTTTTCTTTAAATTATTGGGCAGTGATTTGAGTGCAGATTCAGGGTATAATTGAAAATTATATTCATTTCAGTTAATTGAGACCAAAACCGATGTTTGTTTTTAGTTTCAGTGATAATCAAAAAATTTTATAAAAATTGAATTTATATTTAAGTATTTATTAAATATTTTTTTTAAATTCAATTGAAATTAAATTTTAATTTAAACAGAGCTATAAATAAATCCTTTAATTATGTAATGAATTTATAAACTCTTAACATATTGTAAATTAAGGTTAATTAAAATTGAGCAATGATAAATAATATCAAAATTAAATAGGGATTAAAAACAGATCAATTTAGGATTACATATGTGATTGAGTAAATTGTCTCAGAGTATTGTAAATCAATTAGACTGTGTTTAAACTATAAATATTTATAAATTGATCTTAGTGATTTAAAGAAATTTTATTATTACTTGAATTTCATTAAAAATAATACTAAACATGTAGTAAATCAAAAATAATCTGATTATTGAGATCTGGTTTTTGTAAAACATGTGATAGAAAACAAAAAAAACATTTTATTTTAGGATTAAATTTGATTTTAACTGAAGTTTTCAACAAATTTTATTCAATCCTTAGATAATAGTGATATTTTGGACGATAGGAATCATGTATATCAGGGGTTTGGGAGACAAGAGGACACCAAACGCCTGGAATATAATACTAATGACAAACCTTTGAAATTGAATGAAGAAAACAAACTGTTTTTGAAAAATAATCAAAGACTTGATTATAAGTCTATCGATTCGGACACCGAACCCATACATCACAACAAGTTTAATAGCCAGAGGACAGGCACTAAACAAATTGTGAATGAGAGCACAGCACCGGTTACTGATATACCAGAGTTTGATGGAGTAATAATCAGAACAGAAGTTATCGAAGACTTAAATGAGAGTAAAGTTGACGACAATTATAGTAATAATAAGTTATTCAAAGATGATCTCCAAAACCCGGACTTTGAAGAAGCGATCGCTTCCTATGTCGATGAGAACGGAGGCATTCATCTGCACGACGGCCCGGGAGGCCTCTATGGCCCGGTGTCTACACTGGCTGTGTCTGATCATCACATCCACGTCTTCAGTAGGCCTGCCATTCAGGACAATAAGGTATGAAATATGTATTGAAAATATTGATATCAAATAAATTATAGTCCAATCATTGTCTTATGTGTGGATGACTGATAAACTGTCGGTGCGTTTGAAATTGAGTTTCAATGTGAATATAAATCATATAAAATGTGAATTATTTTTATTATTTTTTATTTGTGTTTTAATTTTGATTTTATTTATTTTATATTTTTTTGATTGAAAAATAAGTTTTGATTTTTCTTTTGAATAATTAGTTTTGTTTTTCAATTACTTCATATTGTCATTATTTTATAACTTTGCGAAAAGGGCAGTCTCAGTCCCATACATTACGCCTAATATTATATCAACCCCTAAAACTAAAATAGTATACAGTCGTCGCTCGATATAGGTCTAAAAACAAAATAAAATCAAACACACTAAAATAACTTTAGATAAACATTAATAAAGTTTATTATTGTATTGAATTTTAAAATAAAATAAATTTTAATAGCATAAGATTAAAATTTTTAAATATAATCAATATATTTTTTATTTAAGTATTTATTTGATTACTATTTTTAAAATTAAAAAAATAAATTTATATATTCATATTTAACGTTCAAATCTTTAATGACATATAATGATAAATTTGTAATAATAATATTGTCTTGATTATAATATTTCCCTTTTAAATAACACTTTGTAATTTTGAAATAGTTTTTTTATTTGAATTAAATAATTAAATAATTAAATAATTAAATAATTAAATAATTAAATAATTAAATAATTAAATAATTAAATAATTA
>JAQGAT010001915.1:0-10791 GCA_034687845.1 Pantelozetes paolii | reverse complement strand
ATTTATCCTTCAATAATAAGTAAGACTGAAACCAATTATTTGACACTCATTTGACCCCTTATTTGCTTATACTTTCAAATAATAATTTGTAGTTTTCATTAGAAAAGTCTATATTATTATGAAATATAAAAACATATTAAAAATATTATATTAATTCTTGAAATCACTTTTCAATCAATGAATCTCTCGCTCACGCAATGTATGTTCACATGTCATGAGTGGTTTAGTTTTAGGCTATTATCTAATACCCGTGTTATAGATTGTTTGACCTATTCATTCATCCCCTAATTTTTTTACCCATAGACCTACAGGCGATTCAATAATCAATATAAAACTTGTCTCAGCGAACCAGTGAATGCTTATGGCCAGGCATAATTTTTCTAGGTGAAATGCTTGACACATAAAAAAATGTATACATAACTTACTGAACAATAGGTCAAAATCTCAAATAATTATCATTTCATTAATTTTTAGATTTAATCACTCATTGATTAAAAGCATTGAAACCTATGGCAAGGGTTTGTGAATTGTTTTAAATCACTAATTCAATGATAAAAATTAGGTTCTCTAGAGATGATGGATTAATTTATTAGCATAACCAGATAACATTATGTTTTCCAAGACTAACAATATTGGTATTCAAGGTCACATTTTGATGAATTAATTTTATAGTTATTTTATTGCAAACCCAATTAGATATCGATTATTATGTGTGAAAATTAGTGTCGTTTTTCACAAAACACTATAATTTTTGTCATTCAAACTGATTTTAATTGAGAGTTAGTTCTCAAATCAGTTTTGATTTTAATGATTATAAATATTTTGTTTATGAAAAAAATAAATTTATTTCAATATGAGTGTGATTTTAAGATATATTATGTGATTGTTATGTATTTAATTATTATATACCTGATCAATCAACTAATTATTGATTATATAATTAATTGTTTATTTATTACAAAACTTTGTTTTCAAATAAATATTTATCACTGAATGTCATAACAAATAAAACATTTGTGTCCAAACAAAGTGATTGAAAAATAGGGGGACATAAACACAAAAAAACTTAGATTACACTGTATATTATATTGACCATGATAATCTAAATAATATTATCGATTAGTAATTAAATTAAACAATCAATTAAAATGTGATCTATTTTTTAAGCCTTTGATTAATTGTTTGAATTTAGTTTTAGTTTTGTATTAAATCATATCTTAATTATCATAATCTAATTGATGTCATACTAAAAAGCAAATTAATAACAAAATAAAAGAAAATAATTAAATGAAAATAAATTTTATATTTGTTTCAAAGAAAAGTAAAACTAAATTTTTGAATATACTGTGACTAAAGTGAAAAAAATATTTAAAAAATTAATTTCAAATTTTTTTCACATATTTCTTAACTGTAAGCAAAAGTTTATTCAAAATTCAAATGAACTGACTTTTGGTTTCAATAAAATTTGTAATTTAATTAAAAATTGTTTAACACTTTATCTCTTCTGTGAAATAGTTCAGTAATTTTTAGCTAAAAAATACATTAATTTTTAATTTATTTGTCAGTAAATCAGCAAAAGTTATGAATTTTATATTTGATCAGTGAAAACAGTTTTTACTACTTATTTATATTGAAGTGAATTTTAATTAATGAAAACCTACTCATTAGTATCGTATGCACGGACACAAAACTATACACTTTAAAGCTCTTAACCCATAGTGAGAACGATAATCAACATGCTTATCTTAATTACTATAATTATCAAGGTGTAGATAAAGAGGGTGAAACCATATTTACGTTATTTAAATTCAAATTAATCACTGCTATTGTTATTCAAATGACTACCAGTTGTGTATCTGTTCTGTGTCTGCAAAAGCAATATTGAAAATAACAGAAACTTTAAGTAATCATAATATTTATGACCAAAACAACTGAAATTATAAACATTTATTGCAAATAATATTTTTTTATTTATTCCCTGTCCTTTGATTTTATAAAATTTGATCAATGATTTCAATGGATAACAGTTTTTGAGGAACTGTTTTCATATCTTATCGAAAGATTGCTTTCAATTGATTTCTGGGTTAGTATTGATAACTAATAAAACATTTATACATGAAATCGATTTACAATTCATTTAACAATCATTTTATTGATCACTGAATCGATGACCGATTAATTAGATCTGTTGTGAACTATGAAACTAAACTTCATTTCAATGAAATTTAAATTGAAAAGCATCTAGCAAGTTTTCCACAATAACACCAAAACTGTGTGAATCCAATGCCTCCTAACCGCCCATACATGTGACCCAACAGTGTCACTTATATCTTAAGGGGTATAATTGTAATATAAAAATCATTAATTTAATATCAAATATACAGAATGTGTACAAAAACCCTGTATTACACGATAGGAATGTTATAATTGAAAACAAACACTCATTAATTATTAATTCATTAAAGGTTTAATTAAACTAACCTGTATCAAATAAACTATTCAGATTGATAAAAGAGTTGCAAACTTTGCCCCTTATATGTTGTGTAACAGTAGATTAATGTATGATTTATAAATCAAATCAAAAATATTTAACTAAATTATTATTTTAATGTTTATTTTGAAAACAGATATCGATTTCGTGATTAACAAAAATTTGATTTCGTTTAACTGAGATTAAAATTAAAGTGCGAAAGGTGCTTAATGATTCAATCTAGCGCTGTTAATGATCTGGATAAAGGTATCAACCGATTCTTGATTGATCATTAATATTTTGTAATTTTTTTTTACTGATGTCTATTAATTACAGACTTTTATAAGGCATTGAATTTTCAGTTTAATGACTTGAAAATCAAATTCAATGTGAAATATACATAAAGTTTTTAAAGACCGAAACATTTGTGAAATAATTTTATGCAACAAAAATGGCAAAAATATTTTCACATTGAAATTGAAATGAAAGAACAAAATAATTCAGGTTTTTCTGTCAAATTATTAACTTAACTAGTTTATTTCTTCATTATCACACGAATTAATAATCAAGCAAGTATTTTAAAATAAGAAAAGCAAATCGGTGTCAATCATTGAGGGTGAAACAAAATTAACAATCAATAGCGATGTTTATTAATGACTGTCATAACAAAAATGACCAATTTCAATTGTTATTTTATGTAAATTGTACTCTTCTGGCAGTTTTTTCAATTCAAAACTACTTAAAGTTCAAAACTATAGCATTTTAATGTCAAATATCCCTTCAATAAGTGATTTTGTTTTGATTGAAATTATTATTTATTTTCTTTCAGTGAATAATACAATTGTAATCACAAATCAATGATTGAAATTCAGCCGAAAGTGCTTTTCAGTGTTTAATAACTGATTCAATGGTAGTATTATAGCTGAATATCTGGATATAATGGTTGACCTCATTAGTCATTTGCATAATAAGTTAACCTCCAATCCGGTCGGGAATCCCTTCTCACTCTTAGATAACATGTTTTATAACAACTTTGAGTAATGAAAAAAAGTGCTAATAATTTGATGTGAAAGTGATTGGGAGGAGAGTGTTGGGAGAGGGATGGGTGAGAGTCTGGGAGTGATGTGAGAGAGCGATAGGAAAACAACAAAAATTACTTTACGTTGACTTCAATCCTAAAGCTTTCATTCACTTTCATGTAATTAAATGAATAAAATTTTAATTTAATATAATTTGTTAGCAATTCTTGTTTAGACAGCAATTCGTGTGATTTGTTAAGCAGTTTGTTATTGGCAATCAACCGATACTCAGCTAAGCTAACCCTCTCCTAATATCACTTACTCTAACAGCCAGTGCACTCTCCCTCTCACATCATTTTAGTGTCACTTATATCGGTTTTGGGGGTATATATAAATAGTGAACACTTGTGAAAAAGGGCTCACTTTTCGTCAATTTTTTTCTCGTTTTCTCTATTTCTCTATCTTTTAAATCAGATTATAGTTTGAATTGTTTTTTTATTTCAATTTTGAGTGATATCTGATAAACAAAAAGTTGATATAATCTGAAGAAGAATAAAAATAAAGTTTTTTTTCGGATTTTTGAAAAGTTTTTTGTTTAAAAAATTTTTCAAAAAACTGAAAAAGTTTTTTGAATTTTATTTTTGTTTTTATTTTTGAAAACTAATAAAAGTTTTGAAAAGTTTTGAAAAGTTTTTATTAAATAAAAGTTTTGTTTTCAATAAATTGTTATCAAATATATTATCCGATCGTTTGTTGTATACACTAGCGATCAGTAATGGAGTGCAAGACTTATGTTCCGGTATGTCTTGATGAAGATATTGTGATCAGTGGTATGAGTGGTCGGTACCCCGAGTCCGATACAGTGGATGAATTTGCCGACAATTTATACAACAAAGTGGATATGATTACACTGGATAACCGTCGCTGGCGGACAGGTATGTTTAAATTGGGATCATTTAGATATCAATTTTTAAAATCACATTAAATTTAGTAAAATATTTCATATAATTAATTAACTTTTATAAAACACTGATTATATCTTCACTTACGATAATAAACCCAATTAAAGGGGATTTTAATGAGGTTTTAAACAAATATAAACTAAATTTGAAATTTTATTTAAACACACTTTTATTAATAATTAAATGACATTGTATCAATAGACCGAAACTCTAAGAAGTATATTATCATTATAACTATCTCTTGGAATTTCGGTCCGTTGATGACCTGTCACAATATTTCCTATACTACCAATACCTGTCTCATTTCAATATTTATTTGATGAGTAATAACAGAAATTAATGAATGAAACAAACATTTGATTAGATTTGTATGGAATGAATGGACGAATGGGTAAAATCCGAGAAATAGACAAATTTGATGGACTTTTCTTCGGTATTATGAGTACAATGGGTGATAGTATTGACCCCCAATCCCGGCTCCTTCTGGAAACTGCATACGAGTGCATAATAGACGCCGGTATATATTGTTTTCACTTTGTTTTCTATAGTAACTTATTATAACAATAATTATTATTATTAGGTGTAAATCCACAAACCCTTAGGGGTTCGGACACAGGTGTATACATCGGGTACTCATCCTTTGGAATGCCTGACGGTATCCCTGAAGAGGCACAACCGGACTCCCAGTCCAATATGACAGACACCTTGTTGTGGATTCAGGGCAGCAATAAATGTCTTTACGCTAATAGAGTGTCGTTTGTCTTTGACTTCAAAGGGCCGTCGGTTTTCATCGATACCGCCTGTTCCTCAAGTTTAGTGGCTTTCAATGTAGCGATGAATGACTTGAGATTAGGTATGAAATGATTGATAACTGTATATAAAATAATCAATAATTGAAATGCAATGCAATGACAGGGAAATGCAAACAAGCGATAGTCGGCGGAACGTCTATTAATCTGCAGCCCTTCACTAATAATGTCTTTCAAGCAACACATCTCAACTCTCCGGACGGTATCCCCAAAGTATGGGACGAAAGTGCCGACGGCTTTGTTAGAGGAGAGTGTGTTTCATGTCTTTTCCTTCAAAGAAGATCTGATTCAAAGCGTATTTACGCAACCGTTTTAAACTCTGGTGTCAATATTGATGGCAACAAAAGGATGGGTATGTTTTTCCCGTCTTCAGAAGTACAGGAGGAACTGATGGTTCAGGTGTACAAAGAGGCAAATATAGACCCCCTTAAGGTTAACTACTTTGAAGCGCACGCCACGGGAACTAAGGTTTGAGTATTTCATTAATTATTAATTTCATAATCAATACAAACATTAATCTATAAACAGGTTGGAGACCCACAGGAGGCTAAGGCTATATACAATGCCTACTGTGCCAGACCTAAAAGAGAAGGTCCATTACCTGTAGGTCTGTTAAAGAGTAATATAGGCCACGCCGAGGGTGCGTCTGGTATTACCTCGGTTACCAAAGTATTGATATCTTACGAGAAGGAGAAAATTCCTCCGTCTCTGCACTTAAACAAAATCAAAAGCAATATCAAAGAGTACTGTCCGCCGCTTATGCCCATCACCGAGACGTATAAATATACTCCGGGTTTGTTTGAAAATGAGTTTAAATTAATTACAATAAAGTAAACCATTGGTCAATAATTATAGGCATCGCTGGAGTGAACAACTTCGGGGTCGGGGGTGTGAACGCACACATATTGCTTGAAACTAACTATAAGACAAAAAGTGATAACAACGAGAGAATAGCGGATACTATTCCTCGATTAGTCAATCTGAGCACCAGAACTGAGGAAGGGTTCAACAAATTGTGTAAATTCATTGAACAAAACCCAACGAAAATAACCCGCGATTTCTTAGCGCTATTGTCGGACACCATGAAAATCAAGCCCTCATTAAACTCATGTGGTTTACCGCACAGGGGTATAAAATGTCCGCCTTATTTAGGAATTTATTTTAAATTTTACGCTATTTTCTAACTTTAGGTCACCTTTTGATCAAAGAGAGTGTCAGTGAAAACGGAGAGATAGAGAGGGACTACAAAAGTCATTCCTCTACATTCACTTCCAAATCAGCCAGGCCTATGTGGTTTCTATTCCCTGGACTGGGAGGTCAATGGGTAGGAATGGCTAAGGCTTTGATGCCAATCAAGATCTTCGCCGATAAGATAGAGGAATGTCATGAAGTGCTGAAACCCTTTGGAATTGATTTAAAGTATTTGTTATTATCTGATGACAAGAACTCCATGTCTTCAATGACTAACAAATTCTGTGCCACAACTGCGGTAGAGATTGCATTGTTTGACGTCATTAAGGCTTTGAATATCATTCCCGACGGTATTATTGGTCATTCATTTGGAGAGATAGCCTGTGCTTATGCCGACGGATGTCTATCAGCAGAGGAGGCTTTATATGTCACCTATAAAAGGGGGGAAATTACAGAAAATGATAAGAATATACCGGAAGGGCTGATGGCTGTGGTCGGACTGTCAGCTAATGAAGCGAAGAAATTATGTGTGAAGGGCACTGACATTGTCTGTAATAACGGGAAGGAAACGGTTGTCATATCAGGTATTCATTTTATAATTAAACCAATTCATTCAAATACCCCCTTATTTAAGGCACAATCAATGAAATGAAAGAATTGATACAAAAGCTGTCAAACACTGGTATATTTGTCCACCAATTAGACAGTAGTGGTGTTCCATATCATAGTCAACACCTGTCCTGTTGTGCAAATGAAATGACTGAACAAATCCGTAGGAAAATATCAAACCCTCGAAAGCGCTCAGAGATTTGGATCTCAACATCAGTCATAGATCCCAATCCTGACGAAGAACTGCTTTACGCTTCGGCTGAATATTTTGTGCACAATCTAATGAACCCAGTTTACTTTTATGATAAACTTAAAAACTTGCCCTCAAATGCCATTGTATTAGAGTTAGGACCGCACGGCTTGTTCTCCAAGATTGTGACCCAAACTCTCGACTCATCGACATATCTGTCGTTAATTAAAAAGGATTCAAACGATACTAATTTGGATTTGTTTTTGGGTTCGGTAGCAAAACTGTATGAACTGGGTCTCAATCCTGACATTGAGAACCTATATCCTAAGGTCGAGTGGCCAGTGGCCAGAGGGACACAATCTGTTGGTTCCCTTATGAGATGGGATCACAATAAGAGTTATTTAGTTCGCAAATATCCTGACTATAAGTTCAGGGGAACGGCAGCCGATTTGAATGAAACAATAGATATCGCGAATGCAATTAAAAACTATTTACCCGATCATAAAGTCGATGGAAATATCTTATTCCCGGCCACTGGCTATTTGATGCTCGCCTGGAGACGACTGGCCTCAGGTATGGCCCGAACGTGGAATCAAATCCCTGTTGAGTTCGAAGACGTGCAGTTCAGACGACCTGTCTTTCTGTCGGAGAATGAATTGACTCGACTTAAGGTGAAATATCACGAACAGACGGGTAAGACATCCCAAGCCTTAACACCATTTCATTTAATCATTAATTTTTAGGTGAATTCGTTGTTCTCGAAAACACAAACGTCTTGTGTTTGGGGAAAATCCGTTCCCCAAAAGAGGATTCACTTTATATTCAGGATATGTTTCAGGAATTCATCGATAAATCCGATGAAAGTGTTGTCTCTTTGAGTGCAAACGATATCTACAAAGAGCTAAGAGTCAGGGGCTATGACTACGGGCCTGAATTCAGGGGTGTTAAACAAATTGATACAAAGGACTTCAATTCATTTAAAGGAACGGTAGAATGGAATGGGAATTGGATTACATTTATGGACTCATTGCTACAGTCGATGGCAGTGGCCATGCCTTTCAGGAAATTAATGGTTCCGGTTATGGTTCGGAGGATTAGATGCGATCCGAGAGTACTATACGATGCAGTGTCACAACACAAGTGCACAGATAGTGAACGGGTAGATAAGGTTATTGAGGAATGGGATGACGAGAAGAGAATTGAAGACTTAGAGGAAGAGACAGATATTTTGCAGTCACAAGAAGTGAAGACAAAATATTTCGATGAAATAATTAAAACAAAATTTCATAACTATAGCTCTGTTTTGCACTTTTATGTCAATATGAAGTCACGAATGATTGTCACCAATGGTATTGAAATTGAAGATCTGATGGCACTTCCCATTCCTCGTAAAAGTAATATACAGGACTTAAAACTAGAATCCTATCAATTCATAGCCAATGAAGACATGAGTGCTATTGAAGAGTGCGATAGGAGTAGTGTTTGTGAATATATTGAGGTTTGAAATTAACTTTTACTGCTTTTACATAAGGGAAAGGGATTTTGAACGAAATGCTTACTTTTTAATGGATTTATAAATTGTTATTAAATTTTGTTTTCAGATCTGTTCAACAGTTTTGAAGAAAATTATTGCTTTGAGTAAAAGAAATAATGAAAAGATTGACACAAATGATAGTAAACTGAAGAATCGTTTATTAGATTTGAAAGAAAATGAAATTTTATTAAAACTATTGAATGAATTATACATTGGATTGAAAGATGAAAACCAAAATATCAGCAAAATATCAAAAGTTTTAAGTGATTTGCAAAATAAACCTGAATTTGATTTGTCTTTGGATGTCATAAATCAGGTCTCAAAGAATGAGCACTTAATTCGTTCGCTTCTGGATATCGTTAGTGAGTCTTATATTCCGGTCAAAGAGATCAAAGTTTTGGAGATAAATCCAAGCAATGGTTTAATGGCTAAAGAGGTGGACAACCATTTGGCCGCTTCTCATATATACCCGATTGATGTCAACTATACTATTGCTGTTAAATCTATTGATGAAACAAACGATGAATATAAGGGAAAGTCATTTAAATTGATTGAATGGAAACACAAAGAGAATTCATTCCCTTCTGAGGCCTCGACAGCAGATCTGGTGATCTTTAGAGACACTCAGGAGTGTTGGGACATAAACACTGAAACTCATTTACAAGAGATCTATGATGTGATGAGTGATAAGGGTTTCCTTATATCTGTCTTCAGATATCAATTGACAGAACCAGAGCTGGCATTGAATCAAATGAATGGCAAAAAGAGTTTAAAAAACAGTGATTTAGAGAAACGAATCATTGATTACATAAAAACTGCACAAAGTCTTGGATTCAATATCATTGGCCGCAAAACAGATACAATTGGTTCCATGTCTTTGCTCTTCAGAAAACTTTTTAGCCATCCGTCCCTTCCTTTAAAAAACAATGTGATTGAAATCAACAGCAATTGTGAGAAATGGTTTGACCAGGTTAAACTGAAAATTGTTGAAAGTAAGGAAAGTGAGGAAAGGGAACAAACTATTTGGTTGATTGCAAACGACTCTCCAAGGAATGGTGTATTAGGTCTAATCAATTGTCTCCGTCTGGAGCCGGGAGGGGAAGCACTCAGATGTGTCTTTGATTACGACAATCTCATTAAACTTCCGATTAGTTTCAAGGAAAAACCCTTTTCTGATATAATAGCAAACGATTTGCCAATCAATGTGTTGAAGAACGGAAAGTTGGGTTCTTATAGACACTTAACTCTTCCCAAAAACTATGATAAGAAAGAGTCTGACGAATACTTCCTAAACATCGGTAACACAAGAGATCTCTCGGGTTTACAGTGGTTTGACTACAAGAATATCGTCAAACCGGAGAAGTGTTATGATTTAAAGGGTGATGTCATAAATCGGATCAATTGTAACGTATACAGCGCTGGACTTAACTTCAGGGATGTCATGCTCTCAACCGGTTTGTCATTAAACTTCATTAATATTTTAGATAATTATCTCAAACTTTGTATACCTTTAGGACGTATTGTTTCCGGTCCTCAGTCTCTGTTCACCGATTGTCTCATTGGGTTTGAGTTTGCCGGCCGTCGGACTGACACCGGGGAGAGAGTGTGTGGTTTTGATCTCAGTCGTTGTTTTGCCACTTCTATAGAGGCAGTTGAGGAGTCAATTGCACCCATACCTGACAACTGGACAATGGACGACGCGGCGACTATAATGTGCACCTATAGTACCGTTTGGTATGGACTGATAGAAAGAGCTAACATTCAAAAGGGTATAAAATATTTTCATTATTTGTTTGAAACAAATATAAATTTTATTATTTTGAAAAACAGGTGAAAAAATACTCATTCATTCCGGTGCTGGAGGTGTAGGACAGGCAGCTATCACTGTCTGCCAGTTCTATGGCTGTGATGTGTTCGTTACGGTTGGCACTGAAGACAAGAAGAAGTTTTTAATGACTGAATACAACATTCCTGAGAACAGAATATTCAGTTCAAGAGATATTCAGT